>JAPYZR010002375.1:0-18594 GCA_030522945.1 Trichopria nigra
ATGCGAACGGCACGGGTCTTCGTCGATCGCGATCCCCACCTTCGATCAAGGCGATTGAGGACGATTCGCGAAACGTTGTTGCTATGCCGATATTAAACAGGTTAAAATAAAAATATTTTAGTGACAAAATATATTTAATTTAAAAATATAACATTGGCCATTATTTGAATATGATGCTGAAACTAGCGGCGGATTCGGAATTGTAATATATAATTGGCTTATAACTTGAAAACCAAGAGATGTTCGGGGCTGAATTTTTTTTTTTGAGACAATATAATCTAGACAGATAATACATCTAGAAAAGTAACCCACGTGTCAGAAAAAAAAATTTTAATTTGGCTACCTCTTTAATTAATTGTTTAAACCGTCTCATGTGCCCTGGTAGAAATCTGTCCAGTTTTCTATTACACTGCCCAGTTACCCCATACCTTTAACATGGGAAAAAAGCAAACTGGACAGAAAATAGACAAAAACTGGGCTCATTTTCTACTAGGGTGTCGGTAATCCATTTAGAAAGAAAACCCACGATTTTTTTTTGTCATGAAAAACCCTTTTATATGTTATATTATTATTAGTGTTTCAGCATCATTAGTAGCTGGTGGTGGTATTAGTGTATTATATATTTTTGTACTATTTTATATTATTAGTGGGTTTGTAGATATCCGCCGGCTCTCAGTCGTATCCGAAACCACGACGGGGACGCGACGGGTATAGGCTCCATGTTTTTTTTTGTTTTTTTTTTTTTCTTGAATTTGTCACTTTTTTTAATACTTTTATCTGGTTATTTTTGCTTAGGGAAAAGTTTAAATATTATATTTTAAACATGCACAATACTCCGTCGTACTTATCGATGAAGCTGGTGGATCTCTTATTATTAAATTACCGTCTTTATTTTCTTTTTTCACCCATTTCACATCGCCACATTTGAAAGGTAACGATTTCGTTGAGGTAACTTGTCGTTTACTTGCTTCAATAATTTTGAAACGAATCCACTCTCTAATTTTTGGCATGTCTTCTTCAGAAAATGTTATAATTTGACTCGAACAGATTATATATCCCCATACACAGACATGTGCCCCACAATTAGCCCCAACACCCAAATTCGTGATTTGGCAAGGAATATAATACATCTGTATGACAGTACAATACCCAGTTCTTCCAGTGAAATAGGGGTAGAAATGGCTATCCCTTTGTGAGGGAATCAATAAATCCGCATAGTTTTGTCGTCTATTTGTTTTGTCGTTTTGTCTCGTCCCTTGGTACTCCGTGAAGGGAATCAATATATATAATACAGTTATGTGGGAATGCAACTATTATCAATATCTAATGAGCTCCCTCCCATTTTGGCAGCAACCAAATCTTATGTGCCCATGCTCGAACTTTCTGAGCCCACCTGAAGAACTCGAATCTTTCAGTTCTCTTATTACTCAAGAGAGCAGTGAAAAATTGGGGGTCGAATACGAGGAGTTCCTTGTCCTCGGTTGATTTGCAGGAAGTCAGAAAGCTATGTTTATGCTGTCATCAATATATTGCTCTTCTAAGAGTGATTCCATACTTAATTCGTCAATTTTTATTTTGTTGACGTAAAATGGTGTTGGACAATTTGCCGTAGCTTCATTCACCATCATATTCAACCACGGCTTGTTAATAATACCGCCTGGTTGAATTTTCTCTGAAATTTCGACATCATTATTTTGATCTTTCATGCTCGACTCACCGTTTCGAAATGCGTCCCTTTGGGTTTTACAGGTGTCATAATTGTTGGAACTTTTGGAACCCAGCATTGTACGGTAGTGAAGTTCCACGCTTTTGCCAGGTTTCCATGGAGAGAGATCCAAATCAGACTCATCGGAATTGCTATCCGATGAATTACCGTTTACCTTTGACGATTCTTATTATTACTTACTTTTGCAAAATCATTAGTAATAATGGACCGTAATTTTTTTTGAGATAATGATTTTGGGAGCTTTTTTCTTATGTTTTGCTTTTTTGTACCATTTTTGATACTATTTTTTTTCGTTGTCAAATTTGATTTTTTACTGGAGTTTTCTTTATGTCGTGTCGTTCGCGTTCCATACTTACGGAGAAATAACCGTGCATTGATATTATCAGCCAGCGTCCTGACAGCTCTGGGAATTAATTGGCGCATTTTCCCCTCAAAAATGTTTCGGTGAAATCGATTGAGACTTGCACATCAAATATAGAAAATACTTAAAATATCGATATGCAGGTCTCTATTTTCGGTATTTGTCAAATTGTTCGTTCAATTTTCAGTCGGTTTCGCTGAAACTTTTTTTTAAGTAGTTCTACGTAATGTACGAAATGTTGTCATGGTGGTGCTCGATTTTTACAAACGCAGTTTCTGACATTTGTTAATTAATGTTTTACTTATTGTGTCGTTATGTCGATAATAGTTCGACCACGAAACCTCCTTAATGTAATTCTACTATCGGGATACCAAGAAATTTGTTTTTCTGGCACGTGGGTTCGTTATCTAGATAAATTAGTGTGCCTGAAAAAAAAATTCAGCCCCGAACATCTCTTGGTTTTCAAGTTATAAGCCAACATGTACTATACTACGATATAGGGCACTAAATGATTGTTTAAACAAATAACTAACATAGTAGGACATTTTTTAAATTTTTTCTGGTACGTGGGTTACTTTTCTATATGTATTATATTTTCCCAAAAAAAAATTCAGCCCCGAACATCTCTTGGTTTTCAAGTTATAAGCCAAATATATATACACTTCCGAATCCGCCGCTAGTTTCAGCATCATTATTTGAATACTGTAAGTGCAAACAGACACCTCCTTATTAATCATCCTATTCAATTTAATGAACGCGAACAGAGCTTAATTACGTTACATTTTGAAATAAATTAAGTATATTCAAATTCCTTCGACTTATTTTGTCCCCAGGTACACTTTTGAAATTGCTACTTGTATTTTCAAACCTGTATTGGAAGTCCCACGCATAACGCACTTGTTGCGTATCCAACGGATCGGCAGATGTTAATGCAGGGTGTAGTTATAGTAATACGTGCACGTGAACGAATCCTACAGTTACTATATGATTTTTGAAACGGTGAATCACAATATGCATTACGTATTACACTTCCCTTCATACCATTCTCCCCTTCGACATGCTTACACTGCGTGTCAAGTGGCGGTTTCTCTATCGGAAATGCAAATCTCACGTGAAAACCGGCAAACGGAAGTAGTCGTCGGTGTCCGGTAAAGGAAGCATCGCCCACCTGTTTTGCTGATAGATCCACACGGAAATCAAAAGCGGATGTCTGTCGTACTCCGAAACGTAACAGGCTGTGACGACGATTCACTTTGAAATTGAAACTCAATCAGTTTTAAGGTTCTGATTTTAAACTCACGAATTAAGTACGTAGGGGAGGGTATACTTATCGGATAATCGACACGAAATAAGATTATTTTTGTAGTATTCGTTATGACCTGAAGATGGTTGAATAACGAACTTGAGTTTTAATAAGTTGAATAGATTTCAATATTAAAATACTAATAAATTTATTAGTATTTTCAAAAAATATTACCATTTCTATTTGTCATATTTTGAATTAGTTTCATACATTAAATTCGCTAAATTTCAAAAGCGTTATGAAAAATTGCCAAAAAGTGCAATTGACAATATTTTACAAGATCCCTAGTAGAAATCTGTTTCTAAATATCCGGGCGCAAGCTGGGCCCTGACTCGCGCCTTGATAGATATCCGGTTGCATATGCAACATTTTTAATTAATTAACATATATAAATGAGCATTTCAATAATAAATGAAAACCATTAGACGGTGCACGCAATCTAAATATAATTATTTTACGTGCATGCTGCTGATGTTAAAACTACGATAATTATATATATATATAAGATAATTAAGAAACAAAAGAAAAAGAAAGTAAAGGAATAACAGAATTAATATAAACAAGAAAAAAAGCTATCGAAAATTAAAAAAAAAAAAAAAAAAATTAATTTTATATTTTCGTAAATTTATAACTGTAGATATTAATGAGTTAATTCGGAGGTATCAAACTGATGGCAATAATTGGCTATGAAGGTAGAAAATGCAGCGCTACAGGTCAATTTAATCAGTGACATGTAGTAGAGGTAGTTCTGCGGTGTTCAAATACTCGAAAAAAGAAAACATTAGAGGGACAATCAGTGGAAGCATGCATGCGCATGCAGGCGATTTACGGCAGGACGAAACAACCGTAGTCACGCTCGAGCGAGGCCCCCCTTTTTAACATTTAATGTTTCCTGATGCTAACAGAAAAACCTTTCACCGTTTGACTTTTCAGGGGTTAGACAACGGGAGCATCCCCTTCGTTACGGAGTGCTCTCTTCCCTCGTTTCCGGGTGAACTTACAGGTGGTTTCGCAAATAAACGCCTCACTCACGAGCCAGACTCGAACAGGAATTTATCGCTCGCACGTGAGGTCAGATGTTTTGAAGGGACGCTTTCACGAAATCGAGTGTAAATCTGGATTAAATCGCAAATTCCATAAAGCTTTAAAACCGACAGATGCGACCTTTACTGATCCTCAATCAGGTGGGTGGTCGCTGAAGTGTGTGTTTTTTTTTAATCAATAATTTGACTGCTCTTATTTAGCTTCAAAACACGCTTTTCGTTCGGACAACAGATTGAAAGTCCACTAATTATGTTCAATGTAATTATGTTCAATATTATTGTAACACGGATTAACATAAAATAGTTTTTCTGTTTATTTTTTAAAGCACGAGGACTGCAGCATTCGTTAATCACCCACGCAGAACTTTTTTTTAAATTTAATAAAATATACTTTTGTGTGAATTCGTTTCGCATATAAATTCTGAAGTAATTTATTTCCACGAATATAAATAAACAGGACTTGAAAATTAATTACTAAATCTAAATTAATTAAAAATACAAAGTTGTTGTAATAATGTTAGGTACAAATGTAGCAGAAATTAACATTGATATTGATACTGTTAATTCATTTAAATATTATAACAGATTGGACGTTAAGATTAAGAGACTTGCATAATAGTTATGGGTAAACTTTTATAATATTCACATGTACGCTCGTGCCTTCACACTAACAGCATAAACATTTCGAGACTCGTTCAATATAAACTGTTTTGATTCAATTTTTGGCATGCGATTCAACAGGTGCACCTTAAATATATGTGACAGATAATTCAGTCAACTTTTTTACATTCTACGTAATGCAAATGAAATGAACGCTTGATAATAACCTACCAAAAAGCAGCATAAACTATTTTGTAATTAAGTTAGGTATAGAATATAGCAATTTGCTATGCAACGCACACTAATCCAATACTTGCAACATTACTTACGTATTTTACTTTTGCCTCATGCCAATTGGCGCATTTGGAATCGAGAGGGTGAAGGCGAATTTACCTCCCGGGGAATATTACGTCGAGCATTATAAAAGCGTGCGAGCACGTAATGCACGCATGGTCATTTCGCAAGAGGAGTGGCCATTTATTAACGGGTACGTAAGTTCTGATAATGTACGGTTGCCGAATAATGTCAAGGATAACCCGTGCATTACGTAGCAAATTCCCGGCAGGTGCACTTACTTCGAGCGCATCGCTACAGTGGATGCGGTGAACGAAGACAATAACGTAAATCTCCATGTGGGGATCTTATCTAAATAGGAATAAAGATTGCGAGGGCACACGGATGCCAAATTCGTATTCAAATTCGTCCCTAACATACCAGACCTTACGATAAGGTTACAACAACCTCATAAAGTTACAGCAACCTTACATCAATCATTTATTTTAACCTTACACGAGGTATTGTTATGTTTATAGTTTGTTCTCATACAACTCGAAAAAATGTTTTGTAAACATGTTTGATCAAATCAGCCGGGATATCACGCATTAAACAACTGACAAATATTTCTGTATTACGATAGCCTCAAAAATCATTATTATTATTATTATTATTATTATTCACGGTCATTTTTGATTAATGATTTAACTTTAAAATAAAAAATTGATCTTTTCTAATTTTTGTTAGCTAAATGCATGATTTTTAAAATTAACCAAAATTGTGATACATTTTTATCATCGTCTTCTACAATAATGCATATATGAACAAATTGAACATTCATCCAAGTTGAAATGCATTATCTGAATAAATTCAAATTCCCGGTTTCCAAAGGTCACGACATACTCACAAAGCCACTGAATCAAACGAAAATCATATTTTTACATTACAAAACTCAATATTGTAAAATATCTCTAAACGTAGATGTCTTACTTTAGATTTGTTAGGGATACAATATAATAAACACATTCACGGACACACTAATGTGAACGCATTCACACGCACACACTAATAAGCAGCCTGATTTTCTTATCCAATTTGAAATATGTAAACAGTTTTTCAGTTTAACTATAGAGCAGCCTTGCTGTAAATATTAAATTCCACGTATAAGAAATAAAGTCTCCATATTATTTCAATTATGGATATGTAAAATATTTTATTATTTTCTATAAATAAATCAATTTACGAGAAATACTGAAATAAATTATAAATCCATTTCAAAAAAAGTAGAATAGTATTTTACTCATAAAAAATTACGTTATTTAATTATATTCAAAGTATCTGGTAATAATCAATTAAATGCAAAATAAAACTAGGGGCTCCACAAGGGAATATTTTCTGAAACCTAGACATTTGATCCAGATTCGAGATCAGTGAAGCGGAGATATCTCGAGTTCTCATTGCTCAATTAAAAAAAAACATTGAGCTACTAATCAATTTTGTTGATAAACTTATATGTGTTTAAAGTTTTTCGTGATAATATCTTTGACCCCCCCCCCCCCTCCCTTCATTTAGTACACACACACACATATATATATATATATATATATATATATATATATTCCAAAAACTGATCAGATCAAAGTTGAGCCAACTTTGAACAATACTCCACGTACGTATATTTTTTTTATATCTATTTTCTTTTTTTTTATATCTATTTATATCTATTATTTATGTACAAGATGACGGACAGACATTTTTTTGTAATTTTATGTTCATTATTATATGAAATATGGGCATTTGATGAAAAAAATATGATCATTTTTTTTAAGTGACATTTTCGAATATTAAGATTTATTAAATTAGGCAATTGTTTAAACATATTTCACGATGTTAACATTACTATAGGATCCTAAACATGTCAGCATTTAAGAAACAACTCTAATAAAAATTAATAAAATTGTAATTTTTTACATATATACATTATGGGGGTGATGTACGCTTCCTTGACTTTAATGTTATCGATAACTCGTTAGAGGCATCCAAAGATTCAAGAAGTCAAAAATCGCTTACAATGTATGATTTGAGAATGATGTAATGAATGATCATAAAATGGTTTAATTTAAAATTCTAATTAAACACCATTTATATATATATATATATATAATAAATTGCAACAATGATTTTTATACCGAAAGAAACAAAATTATCTTATTGATTGACTTACATAATTACAGTTACATTTTTTGAATATATTTAAGCAGAATGAAGTTGTTAAATTGCAAAGTAAGTATCTGTTGATACATTTAATCTTCGATTCCTTATTCTTATTTTTATGTCTAATTTTTTTTTGTTCATACTCATCTTCAAAGAATCTGAATAAAATATAAGTTGCAGCGCGAAATATCGTAATCTTCAACCGACACGGTCAAGTAAAATGAAGCTTATAAGAATTATGTTTTGATCATGGTTCGATGCCTTGGCCTGATAATAATTTCGTGCATTAAGAAGGTCATCTGAAAAGGGATCAAATTATTTCACTTTATATTAGCATTACGCGTTTTGACACGGCACTTAAGTCACAGCCCCAATATATCAAGCGACTCTTTATCTGTCGATTAAACGGCGAAACGATAATCTGTTTCAAATGCTTCGACCACTGGTTATTTGTTAATGGCTACGAATGCTTAATACGTATTCAAGCACCACTAGATGCATCGCATGTGAGACTTCTTGTGGGTCTTCAGTAACTTTGCGCGCTCGCCTTCATCTCGAAGAATTTAATTCAATGAGAAGAACAGATTGGACGTTTGATAAGCGTGGACACTTTTGAAATAAAAATAAAAATGTTTGTATGTTAGTCAGTTCTGATACTCTGGCAAATCTAAAAGGGCGTGATGAAAGTGACGTTTACCAAAATCTGCCCGCACAGATAAAATAATATTTTCGAAAATAATAATATCTTACGTTAAATAAAGAATGATCAAAACATAGGTGGAACCCTTTTTAATGTTCATTATATATTAGATCCGATAATTTAGAATGTAAATGCACTTTGCATCAAAAGTTTTTAAAACAATTCTGCATTGTTATATATTTTATCATTTCGAATACGATGGCTTAAAAATTTTAAGAAGCTATACCTATATTAAATTATTAAAGATTGGATCAAAATTTTTAAGTTACTGCCTTTGAATTCAATATTTATTGATTTGATTGCAAATCATCTCACATAAAGCAAGAGAGGGAAATGTTAATTACAGTTAGAATCTACATTAATGTTTCTGACAGTTATGTATATGTCCATAAAATTGCATTCTGCCCTAGTATCTATCCATTTTTTTCTTACACTATCCATTTCTCCTATGCCTTTAGCATGGTAAATATCTGAATTGTCTAAGAATTGGCTAAGAAATGTTTTCATTTCTACCAGGGTGAAAGCGTTTTGAATAAAATAACGAATATTTTCAAAAAGACAGGTTTCTATACGCGCAAAATTATATTTTATCAAAAATGCAATTTTTTTACACGAATCCAATTGTTTAAAGGTTAGCAAAGCTCGGAGCTGCTATCGTATTTATATTTATTACTTTTGTATAGTGTAGATAATTGGCACCATCTAAAAGCTATTAAATGATAAGATTAGAGATGCCCACTGATCGAAACTGTATATATAATTTTCTTAATATAAACATATATGAATAATTTATATATATATAATGATCGACAGGCCAGTATTGTAATATTTATATACCGAATATGTGCACATGATATTATAATATCGGTCTCTCAATCGTTGGCCAAAACGAATTGTTAGCGTTTCTCGTATACCGGTTTCTTAACGTCGATAAACGCGAGTCATTACTTATCATAAGTCACGGGAAGATAGAAATTATCACGCGTAAGACTGGAGTTAATACATATACTCAGAGAAATTTCGACATCAAACGTTTTTTATACATCGTATCACTAGAAGCAATATTTGAGTACCGTCATGTCTTCGCATCAATCACTGGATGTACGATTGAATGATCAAAGATTATGACTTATTTTTTAATCTTATCAAAAGTAAAAGTAAAAAAAAAACTAATGCTTAGATATGAATGCTTAAGGTACGTAAAGCTGGAAGTATCACATTGTCAAAGTAAAAAAAAAAACTATGCCAGAATTTAGCGCTAATTTAAGGCTAATTTAGTACCACATAACGAAGTTTGAGGCTCATCAATTTTTTCAAAAAAAGGGGTGGTACCGTTAGCTTCACGATGAAGCTAGCATCAGTACACACACCCATACAATACAATCCGTCCCGTGATATCGTAAGGAGCTCCTGAGAACGTCCAATTGTCCGTTTTTTTTCTACCTCAGGAGCTTCTCGGGAGCCCCTTTAAGTCATCCCGGGACGGATTGTGTTATGTGGCCAATAAACAAATCGTCGTATCCACATGAAACCATCGTGAGAAAATTAGGTTTTATGGCTCAAACATAATATTATGTTTGATATTATATTTATTCGCAATTTAATTTAATTTTGTCCGTATTTATTTAATCATATAATAACACCAGGAATCGTAGTCCGATGTTTGAACCTTCTAAAACCATGAATAGCAGATTTTTTTTTGCCACTTTTGGAATTTCGGAATGGGACCATATTTTGAAAAATTCAAAAATGTCTCAAAAAATTCTGAAGAAATTCACACGTACTCCTTGTGTAATTTTAAGAACTTTTTGTTCAACAACATTTTTTTTGTAAAGTCAGTCCTTTGTACTTTATACTTTGTACTTTGTATTTCTTTCAAGGCAAAAGTAAGTTATCAAGAGTTATGGATAATTGAGTCCGGTTGTGTCTACGTTACTCTATGGTCATGATAACACATGTTATCTTATGAATATATCTGCGAACGTACATATATGAAATGTATTTCTGTTTTGTCATTGGAAACTACCTACTCGAGTTTCTTGAAACGAGTCCTTTTTTATTTTCTATTTTTATTATGGTCAAATGTGTTTGTAGAACATTTATCAGTCGTAATTTTATTATTAGATTATCATAATTAATTGTAATAATTATTTCTTTGTTTTACATTAGGATATAATTTGAGGGTTGAAATCATTATAGAATATCAACAGCATACGGGTGCGACCTTCTATGAAAATCTCATTTTAATTAGCAACATCTTATTTACTTCGCCTTATATCTCGCCGTTATCACTTTACCGTATAGTACAATTTGATATGATCAACAATCACCTTAAGATATTGTAACCTAAACTGCACAACTTTGGCATTGAAAGGCGTATATTTCACCGCAAAGGATTATGGCCGGCATTCACGGTGGGGTTCAAATGATTTCAGCATTGTTTACTCTGACAAAAGCGCAGTAGGACCGAAAGACTGCTTAGACCTTAAGAAAGGACTGTATATAATGGTTGAAACTGTTGGAATTAAGAGACCATATATATATTTAAGTTCTGACGAATCACACTTGTGCCAAAAAAAAACGTCATTCGTCATAACTATTATTTTTCTACCTACAAATTTATACTTATATGTTATATAATATTCAGTGCAGCCGATTCAAGTACCCACGTTTCCAGCGCGAGTATCTCGCCCCGTTCCCTGAGAGCGACAATGCGACCCTCACTCTTAGCAGCACGGCGGGTTATCGCGTTACTCTCGCCTCACCGCGTACGGTATCTCGCGTGCGCCGGTATCGGTGCGACCTTTAACATCGCGCATCTTATATTTCTCCTTATGACCAACCATCGAAAATCACGTCTCGGCGGCGGCAACGTAGCGTTATCACATATGCCCAGGGGGCATCGCGGCTATCGGGTTCAACACGAGTCGGGGCCGCGCGCGCACCCGTGCAAATGCATGTGGCCACGTTTTTTTAATCAGACAGAATCGCTCGATGTCGGCGAGCCACCACGGTCGGGCAATCGAGCCTATATGGTGACGCAGCATCGCCGATGACCCCGTGACTGCGCTATTCAATGTTCTTTTGTACTATCTGAATTCCCCCTCTGAAATATAAATGCTGCGACGATGACTGCTCGCGATTTTGATCTTGCAAATTTGTTTTTGCAAATTTTCTTCTTCATATAAAAGGCCAAATCGTCTAATGCACTGTCTATAAGTACAGAAGAATTTTACGATATTGGGACTAGAGTCATTCTAAATATTCTTTCAATATGTATTTGTTATACATTTCATGCATAATTTTGCTAAGCTACGCTTTCAGGCTTTTCACGATTAAAGATAATTTTTTGCTACACATTGTAGTTTGTTTACTGTGCATATTTGTCGTTATTTATCAGTGTCAGTAGAAAGGCTGGTACTTGAGAGTGAACCTAAGGAAATATCTTAACTCATACAGACACATTTTTCGCAGCTTTTCTGTGTGATGTATTTAAATTCATCTCTCTTTTTGGGACTTCCGAACGAAGAGGAAAAATGGCCCTAAATTTCACATTATTGACAGTTTTGTAATTTATATAAAAGCAGGTTGTCGATATTCTGTAATCTTAACGTTTCTCCTATACCTCATTCATCTATTTCTGCAACCTTCATATCTGAACGCGAACGTGATTAAATAATGCGGACCATAGTGAAAGCTTAGAATATGTTAAATAACCAAATTAATAGTGAAAGACTTTAGGAATGATTAGACCACTGATCTATTTTCTAAATTGAACAGTTTCCATCCTCATGTTTTTGGCCACGACACTTTTCATAGTGTGGAAGGATGTAGAGTTGTATTGATCTGATGGACAATCTTTTATCATGGTTATTTTTTTAAATATATGATTATCGTTTGTAAACCATTGATAAATTTACCCTAATTGTGCGTTTCATTCATCGTATTTCATAAGTCAAAATTAAAATTTTTTAAAAGTAAACAATTGTTGTTAGTTTTCAAAGATCAAATATTTAATTTATTAGTTGAGATCATACGTTAATTTAACTATCATTTTACGTGCAATTTCAACGTAACAAAATAAGATTAATTGTAATAATTCTTACTATATATATGCACACAATTTACGAGATATGCGCGGACGCATTCGTAAATGTTCGAGACATTATACCGTTATTCATTAAACAAATAAAATTCATGAATTAAATTGCTGGGTTGCTTTACTTACTGACCTACTTACTTTATAATGTATTGTATTATGATATACATCACATGGAATAATACGAATATAATGCAAACACTTGACTAATGTAACGTAGGCGTTCCTTAGTGTATTTAAGTATGACGAGTCGTCCTTTATTCGAACCGGCCCGTTCTTCGAAAGTGTAACTCGATCAGCTTGGTTCCTTATTTACTGATCGCTTGTACGATTTTTCGAAGTTATTTGTAACCTTACACTCTTGAATTATATATCAGTAGTGAACGATATGACAATTAAAATAGCTTAAGTTAATAGAACAACAAGCAAGAGAGAGAGAGAGATAAGTTGTGGGTGAGTGGACATACGCAAGTTGAATGAAACAATCATTGACGAGAGACGAAGCGAGTCGGCGAACACAATCTCAATGGCTTTCGACGGGTTGGTCCGAGTTGGTTGGGGTTGGCCGGTTGGTTTGGCCCACTGGAGCGGACACCCGGAGGAAGCACGCCCGCCGGAACGTGGCATGCTTTGTAGTTCATTTCGGTTTGTACGCGCACGTGCGTCAAAATACTTGCATACGTGTGGAAATATCAACTGGGTGCTTACGATGGTAAATGTGTACGAGAGAGAAATAAGAATAACGAACACTGATGAAGAAGAGAAAGATGGAAGACTACGTGGTATACGGCTGGACGAAGTGAAAAGGCAAAGTACCTACAGCTGAAAGGGAACTGCGCACCACTAGCCGGAACCGTCCATGACGCAGTCATCGCAACCATCTCCGCATTCACTTATACATCCGACATCTGCATACGATTGAGGGGAGAAGAGAAATAGCGAGAGAGAGAGAGAGAAAGAGAGAATTCGTATAAGATCGGCTTGGTTTGTACTCGGTCCGTCGGTTATTATCGTCGGTTTCCTTGGCTGAAGATAAGACGGAGCGTGCATGATGGATAGCGATAAAGAAAAATTTTCGCGTTTCAAACCAGTGAGAAGTTTGCTTGTGGCAAAGTCTGCGTTCTGCTTCTGTGAGTTTTATTGATGGGTTGTTGCTCTTTTGAGTAAGAAAGAAGTCTCATAAAAAATTCAATACGCTTGTTTCGCTATACGCTACCACAACATAGCTTAAGGTTCGCGTGCGACTGCGGAGAAAAGTTTCTCTTTTGTTCTTTGCATGGTTTATTATACCCTTTATGAGTGACCAGATTAATAGTCTTAAATAGTTATACTTACATTACACATTACATTTTGTGCATTATATTAATGTCTTTTGGAAAGACTGATATTTTGTTGCATAAGAAATAATTAGCTACACCAGCTAAATATTCGCAACCACAGCAGAAATTTCTTAGCAGGCTTCCCTTTTAACTTACCATATAGGGTACTGGTTAAGACGTTAGCGTAGTACATAAGCGACCCGGGTTCGATCCCACCCGTAGGCGAGTTTTTCCTTAAGTTACTATAATTTATTTGCGATCGTTAAAAATAAAACGTGTCATTTATTAAGCCTTTTATTTAAAATGCTCGATTTGACTCGTTAACTTTATTTGATGTCGTCGATACGCGGTGTTTTTTTCCTTTTTTTTATCATAAGATAAGGTACGGATCAGGTGCCTGGACAGGACCTGATCAGAGGACATGTCATGACCTGATTTTATATTCAAGTTGCTTGGTCAGGACCTTATTCCAGCATGATTAAATTTCCGGTCGGTTAGAAACTATAATATTTCTTGCACAGTTAAAAAATGAACAAAAAAGTAAACTGTCGAAAGTATTGTCGTCAAGTCGCAGGTAAATTTGTTAAGTTCTTACAACCGTTTATCCATTTAATTTATTACAATTTTGATTTATTATTACAATGATTGATATTACGTAATGCGTGAATTTCGTCAATTTCGGATGAAATTATATTAAACATAAAGTTTGTCATTGTACCGTATTTACAATTCTGACGACTAATCTACCGTGTCGACTTTTATTTGTGCGTTTGTTATTTTTGTGGCATATTTTTATTTCCTCTTAGTCTACTTTTTTCTGTACTTCGCCTTCATCAGCATTTCTCGGTTCGTTAAAACGAAGTCTTAGTATGCTTCGTTTTACTTCTTCTCTTCGTACATCTTATTTCGAGCTTTTTTTTTCAGGACCACCGGTGTGACTTGCCTTGTCAGAGCCTCGCACTTTATCTTATAAATTTAATCAAGGTATCACAAACTTGCCGTGTTCTCAGTATTGCCTTATCATCTTATTTGTTTATTTCAGTACACATGGTGCTGAATATTTGCTTTTGTGCAAATACATTATCTTTTTACATGCCAATATGAAACTTAATTAAATTTAAAAATCTGTTGTATTGATGCATAGCAGTGATAACTCATTTCGAAATGATGCAACAGTTTAATTTGTGAAACATAAGTTGCCACTAAAATTTCTTCGTCTAGCACTGTAGATCGGACTAAGTTGCGAATTGATAACTTCAGCATTGACAACATCATGTGTTGATATATCTCGATAAATATATATATATATATATTCTTACGATACGTTGTGTAAATGGATTCATTGATTTACTTGTATTTTTTCCATTTTATGTAAATCTTTGTTCGATGCTCGATAGGAGCCTAGTTCTGCTTTACATACATAAGACAGAGATTATTTTGCCGATAATATGCTAGTTGTATTGCAGAATTTTATTTTATAATGAAATAGCGTTATGTTAGTCTTACAACAATTTCATTTATTACCTCATATAATTTACTTAATATATAGGTAATCTCGACACATACATTTGAGAAATAAACGAGTAAATTTAATGTTTTGCATCTAGAATATGTAAGGATTGAGGTGTATCGGAAGATATTGCCGGAAGTTAACGAGCACCACATATGGATTGCTTCTTTAAGGCGCTTTCGAAGCGTCACCGTGACGCAAACCGGAACTCTTTCTCACCCCTCACTCCGCATGGAACGGCATTAATGTGGAAGCAGAAATCATATAAAGTGGGCGTAGCGCTACGTCGCCGTAGTCTGCAATTAACGCGAATGATAACGAAGCGAATCGAATATTGTAACGCAACGTGACGCGAAACCTAAAAAATTAGCCACGGGTTCATGGGCTTGTCGCGTATTTGCAAGTGCAGACATTTTTATATGTAAACTCGGGATTTCAAAGTAATTTTCACGTACTACTCAACTGTTTTGATATTCATGTTATTACATAAGAATCAGAAACAATTTTTTAAAAGAAACCTTACTTACGGAAAAATGCGATAATCCCTGTACTTTTGTGACACCCTATATGTACAAACGTGTATATATATAAAGCAAAATATATATATATAGTAGGTATAGACGAATTACTTGTAACGCCCCCGCAAGTGGTTACCCGCGGGGCTGAGAATCCTATCGTGATGTGGTTGAAAATTATCTGGATTATTTTCACATATATTATAAAAATTGCGTAGCCGATAGGGCTTGTTGTCGATAAGGAAGCTATATTGACACGAGACAACTAAACGGAGGTAATGTTCCTGGAGGGACTGAGGTTGCGTGCAGATTTCGCTTATATACACCGCAAAGCGTCGTTCAGTTATGATGTGCTTATTATGCACTTAATGAGTACATCGATCTGAAGTGGAAAATATGTATAATAGCAAGTAAGGTTAACAATGATACACCCTTTCTATTTAATTTAATGTGTACATGACGTTTTTTATTAAAATATTTCTAAAGTAAAATATTTTCCTCCATAAATGAAATTATTAATAATAGAAGTTAACGTATAATTAGCTGTCCCTTTAAAAATGTCATGCATTATATCGACACTTTGGTTTTCACATATACGTTAAATCCTCTAACACGGTGGAAAACGCATTCTTCTTTTATGCCAGGTGCGTTAACATTTTTTGCCAGTACATTTTCATTACAATTTTCTACATTTTTTAATAATGCATCGTCTCGTTTGGTAAGCGTTTGTGCAGTTACCTTGACAACGTTGCCTATATACGACAGAAATGATAGTATTGAATTCTTACCCTGCACGGATAACTTCAGCAAATTTTAGTATAGTCTGAATGTTGGCAAATACAACATTGAAGTTAAACTGCGCATTACTTCAATGTAATTCAATATAATACAATTTTTCACTAAAACTAACTGTAATTGTAAGCATTTAAAAGTGTCAAAATATTCTTTGATGGTTTTGGCGATAAATGTCTTCCTCTCAGAACATGTTTTCCGGAGCTCGTCCTTAAAGACTTTAAAGTCGACGTCGCCCACCTGCCAAGTCCTTCGTTGTTGACACTGTCGCCGCCAGAACGAGAATGCTCGAGCAGGGCGATTTTCTCCGCGGCGTTCTCCCGTGCGCGGCGGCCGCTCGCCTCCCTCCAGCGGAGAAGGCTCCTCATTGGCCCGCGCTTAGCCGCGTGACTTCGCGTACCAGGCTGCTGGGCTACTTCCCCGTCGCTCCTTACTTCGCCAGCGTTCTCGATGTTTCTCGACGCTGTACGCTCAACAATCGTCCGCGGTTCCGCGAATTGTTTTTCGAGGCCACGGACGACCTTGTTTATCGAAAACCCCGAACTCATCAATTGTCGGTAACCTCTCGCGGAGAGCTCGCTAGTGAACCGGGAACTCGTAAACACAACATTTCCACGAATTCCCCGTACACAACGAGATTATCCTTTTATTTTTTCGTCAACGACCGAACCTTGTTTTGGTTTTAATAATTAAAAACTAATTGTCTTAACCTAAAAGCGTAGCGCCACTACAGCGGTCCCCCCTATAAAAGAATATTATCGCCACCGGATAAAGCCTCCCGGCAAATTAAGTCTATTTCAAACTCTCAACAGCAATAAGACTTAAAATCGCACCGAATCGTATTGCGCAAAAGTCCACAAAAACCAAAACTCAAAAATCATTGCGATATTATCAAAAGATTAGCGCCACTACAGCAGTCCCCCCTATAAATTAATATTGCCGCCCTCCGTTTACCCATCGGACACGACCCTGAGATTTTACGCGAGCTGCAGTACCAGTGAAATATAGCGCCACGATCGACAGTCCCCCCTATTATTGGCACTGCAACATCCCCCACGAACTGATTCACGCCTGACGCGACTGCTGTAACGTTTTGCAACGTTACAACAGTTATATCAAAAAGTTTTAATAAGTGGTCACAAAATAATTTCACATTTAGTCGCGTATCAATGTATGATGAAAGAAGAACTTGGATTATTTAATCAATATTATTAGTTACATTTAGTTAAATCGGCGGACGCCTTCATTGACGAGAGGCGCGTCCCTCTAGTGGTCGAAACCATAACTCCAACGGCCGGTCTCCACTTCGAGGCGTATCAGGGAATACAGGTTCAACTCGAGTGAGGAGTCGGTTGTGGATTTTTCTAATAATTTCTATTAAAAAGGGGTATTATTATATTATTCCTGTAGGGCATATGTATGACATAACAACCTCACGTTCAAATAAAAAATTTACTAATATGGACTAAATGTGAGATTGCCGGATTGCAACCAAATTTTTAGTCAATCCAACTACATTTATTGTTTTTAAAGTAAATCATGATATTGAGTGAAAAACCACAAGAAACTTTTACTTTAGTTTTATGTTAGGTAATTTTAGCATCGGCTGAAAATCCGATAATACACCCAAATGTACTTTGTTTTCAGTCGTGTCTGCTGTTGTACGTAAATTTTGGAAAGGCGTAGTAGTAGCTATACCTTTTCGTGATCAATCACATGATTTCGTTATGCGATTTTTTTACGCGAGTATAGACACAAACGCACACACACGCGCATGCTTAAATATGATCCCGGTTTGTCCCGAGTTAGCCCGGTTTGGCCCATGTTGATTTCGTCTATGGCCTGAACAGGTCCCGGCTTGTTAACCAATGCGAACGTTGAATCAAGTTAACCTAAGTTCAACCCCGGTAGTCCCCAACGGGTACAGGATTGACTTCCATCGGACACCGGCTAGGTCCTGAAGCACAACAGAAACCGGCCGCGCGTCTGGTCCCAGCCAGGAATCTTCTTTTTTCTATTATTTAAGCAATTTTAATCTATTTAAGAGGGTTCTAAAGTAGAACAGTTACCGACCGAGGTTATCAACAATAAAAGTATAAATAAAAAGTGATTAAAACGTTTTTTCAAAATTTGGGCTTT
>JAPYZR010002376.1:0-22055 GCA_030522945.1 Trichopria nigra
TGAACGACTCCGAAAACCCCCGAGCAAGTAATTCAGTTCGAATTCAAAGTAAATTTTACGAAATAATAACTTTTTCCCCCTCCCCCCACCCCCCATTTCAAAATTTTGCATTTTTGATACTGAATTTGAATTCAGCGACCCCGAAAACCCCCGAGTAACGAGTAATTGAGAACAATAAGAAAATACATGAAGAAGTATTTAGATTAAAAACTGAAATAATTCTTTTGTTTTTACTTCTTAAGAAGTTTAGGATTCCTATTATTCTCTGTTTAGCTATAGTTAGACTTGATTTTGCGGAACTTACTCTGATATTCACACCTCCATCAAGAATACAATAGCAATCGAAATAATCCTTTAAAAACCTCGTCTGTAGATAACTTGATCGAATTTCATTTTTCGGGAGTATATTCGCATGATAACGAATATGGTTTTCAAAAGTTATAGATTACAGGCCATTTGTTACAATAGAACCTTTCCTTACATAAGATTAATTTAGTTTAGAAAGTGAACAAATCTGAGTATTGCGTGATTATGATATATTACATATTATTTCGTAATATACTTACTTGTGATACGATATTTAGTAATTGTCGTAATACTGCTAATTTTCAGTAATTTGCAATGAAACACTATTTGTAACTGGTGCCCGGAACATAAATATACTACGAGTATATCAAAATAAAAATTGCTCAGAGTTCAATGTTTTTAAATAATTTTTTTCATTTTTCTAGTTATATATAACTCTAAAAGTTATTAATAATCATAAAATTATTTATAATATAGTTATTAATAATATTAATTAATAAATAATTATTCAAGACTTTTCAAGACTTTGCTACTATAAAAAGTTGGACAAATTATACTAACCTCTAGTCATTTCTTTATATTGTCTTGTGTTAACTGATCATGACATACGCGGTACACTTTATGCAGACATGGATTCTATTATACTGAAAGCGGACAATCCACGCGAAAAGAGCAAAATTCAATTTTTCAGATATTTTTAAGTCAATGTACATGACGGTTTCAAGTCTACTATAAAAGTTTCAATACAGATATATCAGTAAAAGATGTTCCTCTCGTCGGAATAATTTAGTACGATTTAAGTACTTTGAGGGTATTAAGAACCTCGCTAATAATAGATTATGTTTGCAGTCTGTGTTTCCTCTGTTTACAGTCCTAAAAGTCGATGCCAGTGAAATATGTAACGCATTACGCGTAAGTACACTTTAAATCATACTGCTACGTGCTGCGAAGTGGGTACACGTACTGGCTGCTTTCTCGCTAAAGCGAACAATAGGAGCCATCGACGACGTGAACGACGCGTTCTTTTCTCGGCATGGTCGATATTACCTGGGTGACAAAAAATATCGCATCGTCGGTAAGCCACTGCTCGGACAATGGAGCTTCGCAACGATTATTTTCAGCACGGGGTACAGGGTAGGATAGTGACGGTGCGTTCATTACCGATACGCATGACACGCGGCAACCACCGAGTTCGAACTTTTGTTAGCGCGACCTGCATTGTTCGCGAGTGAGCTCGTAAATACGAGCAAGGAAACCACCTAAGAAGTACCACGCGCCGATGCCTCGACTGTTAAACCCTTCGCGACAGACTTAGGATCTGCGACCGCTTCCTTCTTAGGCCGAACCAAGCCGACGATGAGCAAATGTTCGGCTGTTATTACGGAGCTCGCTCCTATTGTTCAGCTTTACTAATAAGGTGTTTTGGCGTTTTTACATTCGTTAAAAGCTCCGGGTAAGACTCTTCCTGAATTATCGTAAAGCGAAAGGTAATGGAGATTCCTCTCGGAATGCTCGCCTTGGATTTGTCAATTAGAGGCTGCGGATATTTATCGTTCGAAAATTCAATGCTCGGAAAACTTGATACACTTTCGTCAGAGCGCTCTATTAAATACGAAATAACAATAAAAAGCGAAAATCGCTTAACTCAAACAATTGTTCGGAACAAAAGCATTCAAGAATTATTCGTGCATCAACTATATTCATAATATAAGATATAAGTATAAGAGTCAATAAACAAGCAATTAAAAACTTTAATCTTCAAAATAATTTTCGGTGGTCAAGTAATGTTTTTTTTGGATTGGTCCCTCCATTTATGTGTTCGGATGCTCAAAGCGCACAAAATTCAACGTTATAAGATGTCTATCCACGTCAGGGTCAAAGTGCTTATAGAGGCCGTTTGAAGGTGACATTTTTGTTTAGCGGAGAAAAGCTGATAACTCTTTTACTACTTAAAAAATGTTTCAATACTTATGAACCGATAAAACGTGGTTTGTATTAATGGGAGACATCAATTGGTGACCATCAACTTTATTTTGAACCATCAAGGTAATTTTGAGGTTAAGATATGTTTTTAAAAAAATATTTGACCTTTGAAAATTTATTGAAAATATCAATAATAAACAGCAATACTTTGTTACATTTGTTTTTCAAAAGAACAAAATTTTAATCTCAAAAGCATTATAAAAAATATTTTACCATAGTTTGTTGTAAGGGTATCGACCCTTCTTAAAACATTGCTAAAATACAGGCGTAGTAATAGATGAAATGATAAAAAATTATCTTAAAAAATATTGATAAAATAAATGTTATACTTTTACCGTTACATTATAGCAAAATTTCAATTCCGGATTAAAACTCCAATATACATTTACTTCACTTTTATCACTGTCGTGTCGTTAAATTGTATACAATTTGATATAATTTTGCCCCACCCTAGTAGAAATGAAAACATTTCTTAGCCAATTCTTAGACAATTTAGATATTTACCATGTTAAAGGTATAGGCGAAATGGATAGTGTAAGAAAAATATAATTATGCGCCATGGCATATAATTGTACACATTTTGTGCGATTAGACTTAATTCATTTTTTCCTTACATCTGGTTATTACACAATTTCATTGTGGGCGTAAACCGTTTTTGCGCCCCAACGGTATATTCCTTATGCCGGAACTGTATGAGCTCGTCATTGTGCAGAATTCGCCGGGAAGAATAAAGTCATTACATCCCTATTACCGTTTGCCAGCCAGCAATTACCCTGTTCCAAGCAATCGCGAGCTTCAAGGTCACTTATCTTTGGACCGATTACTTTTGAATCCCTGAACTTTTCACTTTTTTTTTTTCACGGAAAATAAAAGTTTCAATGCTGTCTGACGGCGTCAAGGTGAAAGATTACTGTATATGCTTCTCGGCGTAAAAAGTACCTACTTTCATTATTATGTGCATGTATATTCTATATATTTCATTTCCTAAGAGAATGAAAAAATCATTCTAAAAAATGAATTTTTCATGACAGATTACCCTAAAAACTGATTTAATTAAATTACTTTATATATATACATTATATTAATCTAAGAAATTTTCTAAATAAAACTTGTTAGTTTAAATATTATCAACAGGTATAATATCAGGATTCAATTTTTTATTTCATTAGGGTAACATTAACTGACAAATTTTAATGAAATATTCTTCAACTGCTCATATAGTTTTTAATAATAAAATAACGTGATTTTTAATTTTTATTTATTTTTGTACACTAAGAAGTTGCTAAAAAATCTGATAAAATGTCCGTTAAATCAGAAACTCACTAAAAATACGAAATAAATTTTTTTATTACATTTTTATGCTAAATTCTAGTTTTCATCATCCAATAGTTTTTTTGAGTAAAGATTTTTCTACTTCTTTGGAAAAAATTGAGGAGTCTACACTTTCAGTTCTCACCAAGATAAGAAAAGGATAATTCCACAATTCCATCTGCAACACATTGAAAATAAACATAAACTGCAATTTTTCACGTTTTTTATAGAAAATTCCTGTTTCTATAGTAGTTAATTAAATAGAAATTATGTTGGTGTTGTGACATGACTTTCATCGATGTGATATGCTGAATTCATAATGATTGTAGCATTCAGCAATTTGTTGAAAATGCCAGTATCGATTTAATGGCATTATTTCTTTGTTTAAAGTATATAAATCAATGAGTCAATGTTTCCCAACCAAACTGTCGGTGAAAGAGAAAAGTTCGAGTGGCACCCCTACATAGTATAGTATTACGTGGAAGGCATAAAAGTAACGTTTATAGAAGAGAAATTAGAATCTTCGGTCTCTTTTTGAATTCTTCTTGATTACTTGCATATTGATATATGTAACTTTTTACATATTGATTGTGTAACCATTTTCGTTATCAATGAAAAAAAAAAAAAAATACAATTTTTATTTTTTCTTAATGCGTTGTAGGTGGAATTTGGGGACTTTCCTATTTGAAAATTAACGAACATTGAGAGTAAAATCTCCGTGAACTAACAATGATATCGCAAAAAAAAAAAGGTTTATTGCATACGGAAATACTGAAACCTCGAAACAAATAATTTGTTTAACAACTTTTATTCGTGATTAAAACCATTTCTTAAAAAAAAAATGTTAATTTATTCTTTTAGCAATATAATTGTAACGTTATTATTCAAAGGAATTGTAAAAAATATTTTTTTCGTGATTTCTCAACAATTACAGCCTTTAAAAAGTAAATTTAAAAAAATTAACTTTAGTAGTAGCAGTAGCAATAGTAGTTTTTATTATGACTCGAGGGTGAATGCCTCATAGCCAATCAACTAAGCAGATACATATAGTTTAGTATATATAATAGGAAGTAGTAACAAGTTTAAGATTTAGCAATTAAAACAATATTAGAATACATAAATAACAAGTACATAATTAGAGTATTATATAGGAGTGCGGTGTCGCGTGACTTTATATGCGGGACTATTTTCATGGAATAAATTTCTGTAAACTTGCTGATTTGAATCTTAATAATATATTGTATGTAAAAAATGCATTCAATAACATTACAATAATTTTCTTTGTCGCCGTCACTGTATATACGCGCTTTTACAAAATATCCGCATTTTCGCGATTCTCGCAACTTTCATTAAAGGCAAACGATCGCATTCTAGAATAAAATCAAGGCGACTCCAGCAATAAAAAGTTAACGTACGTCCGTAATAAAACAAAGAGAAATTCAATTAATTAAATCCACATTTTAATTACATTGAAAAATGTATTTGGGAATACGAGTTAATTTACATTTCCGTCTAAAGTAATTCGATTACATAAATGTGGTTTAATGCGAAGCCGTATGATTTAGTATTTCCATAATTATAAATTACAGTAATTAAAAGCAGTTTCGTGAGAGATATTTAAAGTGCGTAATATAACGTATGGCCGTTAAATTAAAAAGTGCACGAATGCTCTCCGTCATTTTCTCTTCGGCGATGCATTCCTGGAAAATTCTCCAACGATATATTTGCGATTATATTTCACGTCGATGCGAAACCCTACCATCGATCCATCATTTGCGAGAAATCTGCACTCGACTGTAAACGCGACGTTTGCGGATTACTCGCTCGCAGGTAAATACGATCGAAATTCAGGCTTATTTCTTCTTTCATCCATCTTTCAATACTATTATACAACTTATTGTGAATGAAACCTTCATTTATGAATTATGAATGACACACCGATAATGGTGTGTATGGGATTTGCTGTACGGGTTCTACAATCTGCAAGAAAATAAAAAGGACTAATTGCGTCTCCACGTATGCGATTATTGCTACAAGTATTTTATAAATATTGACGTGAGTTTCCGGAATCGATTTGTTCAGCAAGAACAATGAAAAATAATTAAATATTTCATATCAAATTATTGAAGTATTGAATTTAATACTTATAAAAATGTAATGATAAATTTAGTACAATATTGGAATACTTAAGGAATGACTATTCTGTTTGAATGATAACCTATATTCATGGGAATATTTAAAAAAATTAATTTCAAAATATATAATTGTACCCAGGACATTTACGAAAACCTTTCAGACATGTATTTGCGCCCTAAAAATTGTGTAATGGGTTAAATTACAAATTTTGTTTTAAATATAATGAACCAGGATATGAATCCTTTTCTGCCATTCTTATTTTTAAATACACTATGATTTTTAAAGTTTTGGCCAGTTATAATATTTTTTATACATTTTGACTTTAGATAAATCAACTCGACATTACGTAAGTTTGATTTTCCTTTTTAACATTTTCCGTACCTTATTATTGTGAACATAGTCATATTTTAGTTCGATAAAAATCGAGAATTACTGATAATGCATTCGTTAGGTTTCGGAAATCTATTCTCAATTTTCATTAAAATAATTTTCTAATTTATATGAATTTTATTCTTTTGTCCTTTAAACATCAATTTTTTATTTATTTATTTTTTTTTTTTTTTTTTTTTTTTTTGTGGTTTGATTAAATTTTACTATTTTTGTACATTTGGAGATTTGAATCCACTTTATAAAATTATTTACAATTTTTTTAAGTATTGCTTTATTTTTCTCAGTAAATACTTCTAAATTTTTAAAAGATTTCATTTATTATTTTATATAAATTAATATTTATATTTATCATTTTCGAATTTTCAAAATTTATTGTCATCTATTTTCATCAGCTGTTATTTTTCCAAATTGAAAAAAAAATTTATTTTTGTTATTGTTTATTTTAGAAATGTTATCGTTAATAAAAGTAAAGTTTTGATTATTTTCATTTCTCCAGTTTGTTAATATTCTATTTACATTAAAAGAGAAATGTTTATTTAAATTAAATTAAATTTTCAATGGAAAGAGTGACTCAAAATTTATCACATTTTTAGGTAATCAAATTTTGAACTGTAACATATATATGAGAAAGTGCTTTAAATAAAAGGACATTCATTTAAAAAAAGATTTTTTTTCTTGGACTTAAGTTATAATTACAATGTTGAAACATTGTTCCGTATAAAAAATGTTAAATGTATTAAATTATATTGAAAAATTAGTCCATCAGTATTTATTAAGATCGTTGACTACAAACTGCAGATGTATACTATTCAAAATGGCGGATGAAAAACCCCCGAGTAACAAGGTTCAAACGAATTTGAGCAATTCTCAAAAACTCGTCCACCATATTAGATCCGCCATTTTGAATGTTTTATACCTGCAATCGTATTTGTAACCAACGATCTCAAAAAAATCCTTACGCGCTAATTTGTATACATTTCAAAACTTTCTTACGCTAATTGCACAATTACAATTATCTAAAATACTGTTATTTTTAACCCTCTGTAACTACGGAACAATGACTAGGCTCAAGACAAAACTTTTTTTAAATTAATGTCTCTTCATATACAGAGAACTTTGTCCCTAATATATGAATACACAAAAGTGGGATAAAAACCAGGTGATTTTGGAAGGAATTGCATATTTCACTTCAACATTAATAACTGCAAAATAATAAATAATCATCCGTAATTCTAAGAAATCGACGAAAAGTGTCATTTTGTCATGCAACGCAAGGTAACATTATTAATTCGCTTCTAAGTATCGCCAAGTTTGCGTTTATTTTTTACCAAATGTATAGTCAATATATAGTTCATTAAAAAAAAAAAACGAACAACAAGAAACTTGTTCGATTAAAAAGTTCCGATGTACTGACGAATCCGCGCCCTTTCGGTTATTCGGTACACTTGGGGTTCAGAGAAAGGCCGACAAGAAGGCGAATATAAAATCCAGCGGAAAAAGGAGACGAGCGTAACGGAAAGGATGAGGCAAGTCGATAGACCAAGTCGGAAGGGAACACGGTGTAACGTGTGCTATATCAAGCAGCAATAAAAAGAGAGTGCCGCGATCGTGGATTGCAAGAACCGAGTTCCTGAGTAATTGCCGGGTGAGAAGGGGGCGGGATGCGCGAGAACTTACGCTTGCCGACTCGTTACGGCGGTTTTCGAAATTCGCGACGGCCATATCTCTGCGTGCAACGACGCCAAAGTAACATTTTGCCTCTGAAAAGTCTTCGATTCCTCAATTTTTTAACATTTTTATATCAATTAAGGCGATTCATTCTGGTTGACTGCTTTTTTTCTCGAATAAATTCCGACGAAAATTAGGTGTGCGTGTGTGTGTGTGTGTGTGTGTCTGTCAAATTGACTTAATTAAGAGTATATTTTTCACTCCTATCTTCACACCCATCGCACATGGCCACATAGGTGTGATCACATCTAGAGAATTTACTTTTTATATCTGTACAGGTAAAGTTTAAAATGTTGAATACGCATTACTGAGACCATGGAAATCGTACGTTTGCTAAAAAAAAGCAGAATTTTGACGTACTCCAGTAATTTAACATTTAAAAGACCGGCCTTTTTCCCTTGAAAATGTATGTATTTTAATGGCCCTAAAGGATCACCTTTTCCAATAGGAATTTAAAAATCGATACTCCATGCCATATAAGGGTTTTTCATATATATAGCTATAATTAAATAAAAGTTCTATGCGCCGTATAAAGGTTTTTAGAATCGCTAATTCTAATTTCAAAATAAGAATTTCAAAATTCAAAAAGGTGCATTTATTCTAAGTTGTTCCACTGTTTATTACAATAAAAATAAAATGTAACTTTCAACGACCACGTCCTGAATAGATCAAATAAATTAAATCACTTTTTCCAAAGTCGTCCGCCATATTGAAACATCAATCATTTTTCGTTTGCTGACAGATTGTTTTCAGACTTTTATCCAGATATTAATAATTTGTAATGACTTAATTGCATTCAAAATGATTTGTCATGATTATAAGCGTGCAGGATAATAATTATGTATCAGTGGCGATTTACATTTAATTAGCAGGAATACTGAAGTGATCTACTCACTAACGCTACCTATCGTCAATCAGTGGAACGCCTTTTTAACACACTTCTTTTTGAATTAAAAAAAAAAAATAAAATAAAAATAAATTAAAGTAAAGCTTGTTCGGTCGGAAAGTCTGAAATATATTGCAGAATGTAAATGAATGGTCGAAACAAGTCGTACACGAGAATTTTGACATTATAGAAAAATGTTGGTTAAAAATTATCTAAATGTACAACTTTCATATAATCATTGATTTTTGTTAGAAGTATTGTGACCTCATATTAACTACATTTCGATCAAATGCCAAGTTGAAAAACTCATTGTCGGAGTTTTGCCAGTCTAACTATTTCCGGATGTTACTACTTATAGCGAATTCCACTAATATACAATCGCTCATTGGAGTTTAATTCGTCGATTTAACCACTTCCTTACCTTTCTTTTTAAAAAAGTATGATGGCAGTGGATTCGGTTCTTATACGTATGTATAGAGAGAATGCAACTAAATTTTTCGATTACACCTGCGCCGTACCCATACGAGCGTTTCATTTCAATATTCTAGAAAACGAACATTTATATCGAGTTAATGTAGAAAACGAATGACATTTCTAAATTATCATACGATTCTGTGCAGAAATACTGGGAAATTCGATGTCTGCGGTAACTGTAATATACACTGACTTACATTTTTGATATGATTGCAATGTCTTGCAGACAATATTTCTAACCACTGAAGTAGTTCGAAATAAATGCTACACAAAGTATTACAAAATGAATTTTCTCCTTGATTGGGTTTTTGTGGTCAACGATTGAAAGCATGATCCTATTGTTTGCCGAAGTAGAACGTCGATAGCATTTCGAAGTTCTAAAATTTATTGATTTGACATGAATAATCAGTAAATGATGATCAGTCGTGGATTTAAAAATGTGATAATAATCATTGATTTGAAGAAATGTTCATCGATTTATTTGAGGGAAAATGAGAAAAATGTAAGTGAACAAAAGAGAGTATATACAGTGAATAAAATTGTTCGAACCAATTCAGGATCGTCAATATATATTGTTTTACTGGGTAGTGGGCCATTTTAATCTATAATGGGAAATATTTCGAAATAGGAACACGTTATCAAAAACTGTTTCAGACAAAAGTTGTATGGAGCGAAGGGGATCACTCAATGGTACTAGTGAATTTGACCTTGAAAATCATTTGTCAAGGTCATACGGTAGTTAAAATGATATTTTTAAATGGGAAACCCTATTGTTTATCCCAGATGAAAAGAGCGGGAATTTTTACGTATAAAATGTTTATTATTTACATATCTATTTATTAATTATATATATTTATATGTATCGTAGATTTTTCATTATAATTGGTAATAGTAAATTAGAAATATATTTTAAAACATTTTACTATGTAAAATCCAGTAATAACGCGTTTGCATGTAAATGGAAACCTTTAATGTTGTGTCATTGTTTAACAGAGTTGTTAATATAATATGGGAATCTTATTGAATTTAATTAAAATGTCAGGCTCATTTTATGTAGCGACCGGTTTTCGAATACAAACCGCTTTTCGCTCTCGGCCGATAAGACGACAGGGATATGTGAAATCTGAATGTTGATATAAATGGGTATCTTTTTAATGAAAGACACATGGTTAATATGTACGCTCCACATTAATACAATTACATGCAATATACAGTTAATGCCTAAATGTGGTACACGTAAAAATAAAAAAATATTATGTCAACAATTACTTTAAATTGAAGAAACGAATGATACAAGAATTCTTTTTTATTCGTTTTAGTCATCGTACAATCATAACTTACTTTTCATAAAATGTATTTCTACAAAATAAAATAATACAATGTCGTTTTTTATATAATATACGCATTCACTACTATCATTGTTCCTGATGTCAATATAAGTGTATATGATGGTTTCTTTTATATATAAACTTTATAGTTTAAAACATTTTTAGAATTTTTAATTTATACCTTTTTTATAGCGCCAAAAATCAATATTCCTTTATTTTAATTTTCTTATTTCAAGTAATTGCAAAGATCAAGTCGAGACGATTATTATTGACCTTTCAAAAATGATTATATTTGAAAAGATGCATGGAAAAACGGAATAATTCGATTTGTTACATTTTTAAGTTATTTATGTCACAATATGAATCGCAGTAACATCCTATACACGACCTTATGTGTTGACTGTATAGAAAAATTCGCGGAAAAAATTTGGAAAAAATTGATAAAGCAGTAAAAAATGTTGTTAAAAGTGACTAAAATGAAAATGTGTTCATGTAAAATTAATAATACGTACCATCAAAATCAAACTTGATCTTCGGAGAACGATACATATAAATAAATATATGCATAAATGTATTTGATGCATAAGTAAATAAATCGTATGATTGAATATTAGTTTAATATGCTATGTAAAAAGAAACATTGAAAAAGTGAAAAAACGATTGATTTTGTTTAAATTTGAATATGCTATACTAATCATTCATTGGCATCAACTGAAAACAACTTTAATGATTTTATGATATTGTATATATGATTCACATTCGACAAGAAATATAATATAATTGATTCGAAACTAAAACCGGTACTAATAAACATTTTCATTTGCCGTTGACGGTAAAATTTACACTTTCGAAGAAACCGCAAGTTTATATCCGTTTCATTAAAGAATTTATTATCACGCGCGCGTAATTGGTGGAATATGCAATAATCTACAAGTCATTTAAATTGGTGTTGAAACATAACAAAATGGGGAGTACAAAACCAAGAGAACCAAATCCAGATTGCAAAAATTCAATGAATGCATATCGTACATTTACAACATGCATACGTTTAATGCTTGCCATCAATTATCTATAAATCTGGATAATTAAAGAGTTGTTTATGCGCTTTGAAAAATTAATTTCCTACCGAAAAATTGCGCAAGATAAGAAAATGATTAGTAATCGAAAGGAATTATTTTTTTTTTATATATACAATCTCAATAAGAAATATTACCAACGTCTTATTTATTTTTAATATAAATCAGAGGTCGTTTTCACAACATAACTATATACTTATTAAGAGCCAATATAAAGTATAGATAAATATTAAACAAAAAAGTTGCTTATACTTACAAAAACTACAAGTGACCCCTAGTAGAAAATGACACCAGTTTCTGCCCAATTTTTCTGCCCTCAGTGTTAAAAGTAAATAATGTAGACCAGAAAAATGGCTATAATCTGGTCTCATATATTTTCCACTATACGGACAAAATCATTAAGAAAATACTGGAATTACAGTTATGAGCAGCGTAGGTCATGGGAAAATCAATTTTAAAACTTGAGATTTGTAATGACATTTGCAAAACAAAGAATCAAAAACGACGCAAAAAGGTACTTTTATCGCACCGCAGATCGTAATTCTGTCCTAAAGGATCGAGCAGCAATAATTCGGAGCAGCAGCATATAATTAATTACCGTAATAAACGCGTTTCATACAGTTAATCGCATCATTGAGATATAGAGATCTACCTCTAGTAGAGAAAGACGCAAAAATAATCTAAACAAATAAAATCCGAGTAATGTCACGGAGCGTATACCGAGCCATAACTTATGACATTTGGCGATTGCATCGATGAAGTCGAACGACTGTGTTACCCTTATCACACACACACACACACACACACACACACACATATATATATATATATATATATATATATATATATATATATATATCGTGTATGTATCGGGAATGCTGCACGCAGTATGTCACGCACAACGAACTGTTCCGTGCGCATTTGACATTTGAGAAGCAAACCGATAACTTGTGCTGAGAACAGTCGAGGGTACCGCTTGTCTGTGAATGCACACTCCATTTTCCTTATATGCAACTAGTTAATTAATGACAAGGAATAACATATAGCTTTTAACACAATCGTAAAATATGAAGTTTTGATGCATTCTTCTTAGGTATCGTTCTTCTTGCATATATATACTTTATTGAAATTATTAAAACTTGAAACAACCCGTAAAAGTTTAATTCTCCTCTGGAGAAAAATAATATGATAATATTATGTGATAAACATATAATAATGTCCAATTCATTCATTGCTACGTTTTAAACGTTTATTTAAGTATTTCGTCTATTCTCGTGAAATACAATAATACAAATTGTTTATTATTTATCAAAATTGTTTGTTGTTTTTTAACATTTCAAATTTTTGTCTGTTTTATTTACCAACTCTGCGGTGTTCTTATTAACTTATATCTCGTTTTTCCAACCTTCATAATGATAACACGATCTTACATGTTATATTATATATATCCTATATTATATCTAGACTTTTTAAGTTATATAATTTTTCAGCATTTTTTTTATCAGTTTAAATTAGATTTCTCTCTTCTCTTTTCATACATTATTTAACTATTATTTATGTATCAGTTTTTTCATCACTTGTTTAATACTATTGACAATTTTTCTAAATTTATGTAAATCTTTTATTCTATTCTCAATAATTCGTTATCGACATTTCCTAATATAACTTGTATTATTTTTGGCCATTATACCATTTTTAAGATCATATCTTTCCATCATCAACATTTTGTCATGTTTTATCACTACCAATTGATTTTTAAAAATATATAAACAACTTCAAATGTTTATTGAATTGAATTAACGTATAAAAGTTATAGATTTTCTAGGATAAAATCGTGAATCTTGTATATACGATTAAATCATTTAAACCGTATTTATATATAGGTTCATGCGCTGCAATGACCTTGAAGGCTGCGAGAATTATTCTAAAGTTGAAGAACGGTAAAATTCGCGTGCACTTAATCGCAGCAGGTAACATATACTTGCGCCTGCATCACGTAGAGAATTTCCATAAATCAGAGTACTAGTCGCAAACATTTTTAATACAATTTTTATTTCTTCTTATGCATTTTTAGATTTATGAGTATGTAGCATGGAAGGATTGGAAGGGGATTTTTATAAGACTTTGTCATATTGTCCTCTCAATAGAATACATATGCATGTGAAATATACTGTGTGGATTGCGGTACACTCGCATAGTAGGGGGCTCGAGCCTCTTGAAAGACGCTTTTCTCGTACATTTCACTGGCTTTACTCACGTGATATTGAAATTAATTTGAAAAGTTGTTGTGCGAGGTGTGTTTTCTCGGAGATATCATATCCGGATATTCCCCCGCATAGTTCGTTTTGACCCAACTGTGGTTGAACTCACTTCCAACGTGTCAAGAAACTTTTCTTACTTCGGTCAAGCACAATATAACAATTATGCAACATTAATGTAACATTGATTGTCCGGGCACACACTAGAAAACCTATTAATGTATCTGTCCAGTGGACATCCACTAGACGTCCTCGCCAGTGACAATTGGACATCCATTGGGCGCCCACTCTACCTGGTGTAGAAGTACAATTCGGATATCCAGTGGACGTATATTTGTACTAGTTCTGTATATATAATTATAATAAATATTGTAATAGGAGCAAGCAGACAAACCAGTGCATAACTATTATTTTTTCAAAGGTCCTTAAAGCTGACATCAAAATCAAACGAAACTATGTGGAAAATTTTATTGCTTTATTGTGGCTAATATGTTGCTCTATATAGTCGATTTTGCGCTAGCTTAAGATTAAAATTAAATTCCCCACCTATTTTTCCTTTGGTTTTAATGACTTTGGCTTGTCAGCTTTAAAGATCTTTTTAAATGTCAAACAATCTAGTTATTTATACCTTTTCATTTATTTATCTATGTATCTACATGGACAAATTTCTACTACGGCAATCCCATGGTTAATTGATCGGTTAAATCTCAATTTCAAAAATTATTTATCAATCTCAATCTAAGCCGCGTCAACGATATATTACAAAAAGCATTCCGATAACCAACATATCGTGACGTTTTACATTCTTGCATGAAAAATAGCGCATCCTGAAATTGCCTCGATGTAACGTATATACAGTTATCTCCGGCGGCGAGTTTTTCCGGTCTTTATTTCAGTCCCTGGCATGCGCCGGACGAGTGTAGGAGGCGCAGCAGCAGAACCTCCTAGATAGATATAGGCAGAGGGAAGAAAGTGGAGAAGTTCGCGAAGGCTTTCCTAGTACCGGGCAAGCGCATTGTAAATTGAATCAGAAGGCTGCGCAGATGGGCACTGACATGGTGTATCTCGGACTCTACTATTTCATTCGCGCTGACACTCCTCGGCCATCCGGGCGAACCAAGGAAAATGATTACTGTCCGTCCAGCGCGTCTTCCGGTTTAGAAATTCTGCCGCAATCACGCCCTCAGCCTATTTGCACCCACGGGATATAAGGCCCTTTCCTACTCGTCGCTCTTTGTTTGCACGCTTTCTCACAAAGGGGCGCAAACGGACCTATTCTGATATAAACGAGCTGCAAATTGTAAAGAGCTTTTCACATCCCAAATACAAGAAGATATATATAGTGGACACAACGGCAGACGCAATGAGGTCTAGACATTGTCTAAACGACATCATTGGATATAAAGTAGGCAAAGATGTACAACTATGATATAATAAAATCGAAAAAATCCATATATTTTTGCAATATTTTTGAATAATTGAATTAATAATGGAATTCGTAAAAATCGCTGTATGTATAGTCTGATCAATATAGTCGGTTTCCACTTAATGTTTATGGTGCATCGGCATAATACTATTTACAAACTTCTTCATTTGAAAAACGTTGATTATTATTAAATCTTCATCTTTTTTGTAAAATTACGAAAAAAAAACAAAATAATAATAACGTGTCTTTTTTCAAATTTAAATAAAGAATTATAGAAGACATTACAAGTGAGAAATGAAATGACGCATTGAAATTGTTGGTTTGATATTGGATGTTGTAAAAATGAGTTTCCGCAGTTTAATCACAACCCAGTACGAACAAGAAATTCTGCGTTTACACCGCTGCGCTGTCCGTTAGTTAGACCGACATGAATGGACTGCCTCGGCATTCACCCTTGGCTGTTTGTAAAGGGATCACGTGATAATCTCGCGCTTTCGTAAAAATCGAACCAACCCGATGGGCTTTTGTAAAATTCTGTTCCATTATCTTGACTGTAATGCAAACAATATGGATGGCCAGTAAACATGATATCTGTAAACTTGAATTACGGTATAATGTATTCATAAATCCGTCGGATTAGAAAGATATTTCGATATCACGTTAAACGATATCATCTGTATCGATCAATAAAACATTTTTTTTTAAGTCAATCTTCATTAATTGTAAAATATTATATGTTGTACCTTGATGACAAATAAGTGAATATGAAATCTAAAAATGTAAAAAAAAAAAAAAAAAAAAACAAAAAACAGTCAAAGAAAAGACTAAAAAATTGCTACTTATTATTGATGTAAAAATGGATATCGAATTAATGTTCATCTTAAAATGACTTACAACGATACAATTTGCTTAAGAATGACTTTTCTAAAAACAAAATGCCCACTGATTTCAAGATGAAATCGATGCAGGATTCTCTACGATGGAATTCTATGTGTAATAATATACATGGAAAGCATTACCGTAAAAAATAGTGAGACTTGAAAACACTAAAAGGATAAATCCAGTAGCACTGGATACTGTGTTTCGCATAATTGTAAACAATACTTATTGGATATTGAACGTGTCCGTAATAAAACCTTGCAGTTTAACGATGCAAATTGCTAATCGAATATGGTATATACGTATTAATTATTATCCATATTTTATAATAACAAATTATGTTAATTCATTAGTAATAAAACTGTCGGTATAAGTGACATGCTTGAAATGCGCATTTCAATATGCGTAACAATATTCGACTGGAATTACAGGTGTGCAATGAATAACAGATAAAATTTAATAGTCGATTTTTTAATAAAGATGCGACGCGACAAATAGACTTGACATTCAATTCCCGTAAAGCGAAATTACTAGTTGTTATTGCGAGCACTGCATGCATTATTACATTACGATATATATGCAGCATATTATCCTTAACGAACTGCATGGGTCTTTCCATATCAAATATAAATGTTTTTGTTTGGCTTCTTTTTTGCAATAGACTTGTTCATTATATTATCCGATACGCCAAATGACATATATACATATTCAACGTATTTAACAAAATTCATTTATTTGCTCTATTTAATTTCTAAATACATTCAAAGTTATAATATAGCCATATTTATATATCAATTGTTATATAATTCTAATTAATTGTCGACAAATCGAGCATATTGCGTTTTTTCTGCTCCATTCTTTTTCAATTCCAATTTCTCGTCTTCATCTTTCAACACCTTATAGTCATCTTATAATTAAATTTTCTTTAATATTGTACGTCCATTTGATAGAATTTTCTTTGGTTTTTATTAAATTATACCAATTCTGAACTATTAATACAATTTCTCTAAAATTTTCAGCGATGTTTTTATTTTCACAAAAGTATATTTCAATCATTTACAATAATATATTTAAATTCTCCTTTAATTAAAACATTTACTAACATAGTTATTTTAAAATTATAATATTGCAATAACTGATATTACTATTTGTTATTTTCTCGTTACGTATTACATCATCTATCTATTCATCTATATTGTAATTCGTTTCAATATGATTTTTATTTAAATTTTATTATTTTTTAGCATTTGTGTATTTATATCTTATCATTTTTCCTTTAATTCTATATTTTTCGTTATTTTTTAAAATTATTCATTTTTTAATTTTTTAAATTTTCTTTTAATTTTTGCTTTTTCACACATTTCACATTATTAGGCAAATACTTATAGTTTTTAACTTTATTGGTGATATTTTTTGAAACTATCAATAATGCACGAAGAAAATTGTACTATACAAGATTTTGTATAGTACACTATACTGAAAACAAAATTTGTTATTTTCAAGTAAATATTTACTTGAATAGTAGCAAGTGAATATTTACTTGAATTAAGAAAAGATTTTCTTGAATTAAGTAAGATTTGCTAAAAAGAAGGGAACATTTTCCCTATAGTATAGTGTGTTTTGTTAACATGTCCCGATTTCATGTATGCTAACAGGAACTGATTAAAAAATAGTTAATAAAAAATATATTCTAGCATGTAACAATATTATATTACGCATAACAGTGACAAACTGCCAAAAGATTATTCAAATTTGGATGTCGAATAATCATAATTTAAAAAAGATTTATGCCATATCTGCCAAACAGAAGTGCTCATATCGAATGTCGAGTATTAACGATAAGTATCGATATGGAGTCCGAATTCGCGTTTCGAATGTATCGCGCAACAATAAACAATGCCGATTATCTTCTAAAACGTATACTCCTACCGATCGAAACGTCATGCTCGACGGAAACCCGATCGACCGACGATATACGGCGATCGTTACAGCTCGTTTAATCGAAACTGCTACGATGAAGGCGTACGTTCGCTACGTGACAATTGCAGTAATGAAATGCCAGTGCTGGCCGCGCTGACCGTTTGTTATCTACGGCAATCGACCAGGTAAAATCAGTAATAAAGTATAATAAAGCTCGAGATCTCGCACTTTAACCGACACCCGGTGTTCACTTTATCCGGACGCAAAATTGAGCCGTGCCCGATGAGAAACTATACACGAACGAGAGAAATCATATCGGTCTTCCATCGGCCTCGATCGCTGAGCTCTCAGAACCTTGCTATAAATTTTTTTTGTAATTTCTATGATTTAATTTTTATAATTTCTCACTTTTTTGACGCCAAATAAAACATCTTTAGAAATCCTATTGCATGAAGTAGCGCTCTATAAGAAGTGAAACATTTTTGTCTGATGCTTACGTGACTTATAAGTACATTTTAATAAGTACATTAAAAATATTATTATTCTAATTTAGAAAAATAGATGTAAAAATGTAAACAAAAATGAACAAGTTGATATTTTTGTCACGAACAAGCGCCAACCGCACCTTAAGGCAGTTATAGTCCAGCAAGTATGTGGGTTCGAAGAGTCCTGTACGTGATGTCGGTATGCGTTATACGCGTTATAATCCGTAAAAGCCGTAACTCACAACGAGGCTCTGGGCTTCTTCGGTAGACAGTCGTCCACATGGGCGGAGCTGGCAATGGCTTCTTCCTTCGACACACACACACGCACACACACGCGCACACACGCACACACACACGTGTGTGCATATATTGCATCGCCATGATCATCGTTCCGATTCCTTGATAGCCGTCGATTTTTTGTACCGCAAAAAAGAGGATGCGGTCGCACGAGGATCTTTTGCTCGCTTCGACACCTATTGTATTCGCACTTACGCGAACCCAATTCTACAGATGATAGTGCCAATATACTTTAATAATGGCAATGTAATACATTTTTGTTTTTATTTGCACTTTCTGAGCCCATTCACGAAAATACTTATGTATTACGTGGTTTTGTTTCGTTAGAAAAAATTATATTTTTTTGGCATTATTTTAGAATTTTTATTTTATTATAAATTAGAAACAAAGCGATGGTGCGCTTTGTTTTGTACTCTAGTTTGAGAATTGTAAAAACTATCTTTTTAATCAATTTTCTTGTGTGAATTTTCAATTTTATTTGAAGGAATGCAAGTCTAAGAAGAGTTACTCCATTTTAACGCTAAAAAATATGGTGAGAATGTTTTTGATGAAATGATCTTAATTTGTATAATTTTTAATTATTCATCGAAATCTTTGTAATTTATCATTTTCGTCAATTTTTTCAATTTCATATCCAGAATTATACGTAATCTGTACGCAACGACGACGTTAATCTACGTCACTTATGATCTAGTTGTCTTATTTTGTCTGCATTTCAAATGTTACCAATTTCTTGCACTATCTTATATTTTATCAATTTCAATTAAGTTTTATCCTTTATATAATTCAATCACTTTATTGTGTCCTGTGTTTTTTTTTTTTTTTTTTTTTTTTTTTTTTTTTTTTTTTTTTTTTTTTTTTTTTTTTTTATTTTTTTTTTCTTTTTTTTTTTTTTTTTTTTTTTTTTTTTCCTTACTAATTAATTCCATTTATTTTCACTTCCTTTAGTCCTCTTTACGTCGGTGTTTACATTTCCTATTAATTTTCATTTTTATTCAAGTAATTTCAACATGAATTATAATCAATTTTTGAGATAACTATTAATTGTAACTGCCAGAAAGTTTGTTTCATTTTCTGCCATTTCTTAACAATGGTTAATCATAATTTTGCACCTATATATTTTATACCCTGAATAGTTGACGAATTTCATGGATGTTTCCAATTTCCTTTATTGCACTCAAAAGACTGTTAATACAAGCATACTCCTGGTTAACATAATGATTTTTATGGTTAATATAACCATAGCGTATAGTTGACACTTTTATTTTCGTGGATTACAAATTTCCGCTAATACCTAATATAACTTGTATTCTAAACATTTTTCCAATTTTTTTCACATTTTTAGAATAACGTAATTAGTGCAATAATTAATGTAATTTTATTTTATTATTCATTTTTATTGCATTTTCATATTAATGAATTTTTTTTACCCTTTTAATACTCCAATGCTTAATAATTTATTTTTTCATATATACTTTAATAAATATTACTTGTTTGATGCATAGTAAATGTCAACAATTTTATGTATATCCGTTAATTTTAAAAACTTTTATTTTTTATTAAAAATTGTAAATTTTTATTCTTATTTTTTTTACATTGTGTAACGTGTATTGACAAATTGTGGATGGAAGACTCCGAAACAAAAATCTCCATTAATCTCTCACTACATATATATATATATATGTGTGTCTGTATGTGTGTGTGTGAATATTAATTATGATTTATGGTATACATATATATTATATTTATGAATGTATATTAAAATCTAGATGAATAAATCGTTTTCATTATAAACTTCGTCATTATTACAATAAAAAAAAAGATAAGACTATTAAAAAAGTGAAGAAATTAAATGGGTATTGTATTCCATAACGTATAAATAAACTTGAATAAACTAATAAATTACTAACTTCTGCTTCATTTTTCGTCACGTTTTGTTTTGGTATTCATAGCAAATTTTTACTCATTTCACATCTCAGAGTACCGTTGGCTTAGACAGGACGCGCTTTATCTTATTAAAATTAATGTCCCGTTGTTTGCAAGAGCGAACAGAGCAAAAAGTAATAAATCAAACTAATTAGAGTACCTTGCATATATATTGCGAACAGTTTCAAGACTGTCAACGATGGAATGCTCCTTTTTAATTGTTAAACGTTAGTTACGTCGCATTTCAATTTAAACTTATATCATTACATTCTCACGTGTTTACTATATTCAACACTACTGCAATAATACGTGACAAAGAAACAAAATTGATTGCAATGTATATATTTAATAACTGATTTGAGATTTTGAAACTCTTCGAGTTCTTTTAATGCAATAATGTACTGACATTGACAAATATTAGAAACATACATACATACATCTTCTAATGCTGCTTTTTTAATGATGGTTTCAGCTATAGAATATTGAATTTTGATGCATTTTTTCCTTGAATTTTTCAAATCTATTTTTTATTATCTTTTACGAATATATATAGTGATGAAGAATAATTAATTTACGCTTTTTATTTGTTTCTTTCAGGTAAGTACCTGCTCTCTAACCTCACCTAATTTACAAGTAATGCAAGGAACATCAATGTAAGTATTTACATGGATACTATACTATAAATGTATTATAAATTATAGAGTTCCTTAAACATATTTCCAGCATTGACCAGCAAAAATTCGACGTCACGATTGTAAAAAATTAGATGCATAACTGTTTTAATGCATTAAAAATGCATTTATAGTGGATTAATGCATAAAAAATAATAACCGTCATGGTTTGTAATGATAAGTCGTAAGAAATTAGGTTTTAGGTATCCAAGAAAACTCCTAAATATTAACTTGAACTAATCGAGATTGAAATCTAAAAATCTATAACGTTTCATACAATTCATCATAATTAAGAATTTTTATGTTCACATTGCTTATGTATATAGTAACTTTCCTGCTTTATTCTTTTCTTATTATAAGACAATCTTATGCAGTCTTATACATAAAATCCTATAACATTTTTTTTCGAATTTCATATCTGGTATGATCTTTTATGATATCACACACGCTCGGCCGCTACCAAGCAAATTTATAATATATATATGTCGCATCGAAGTCCTCGTGAGAGGACAACACAACACAATTTAACTCAACGAATCTGAAAACTAACTAATCTCTCACAGCCGACCACGCTT
>JAPYZR010002377.1:0-21373 GCA_030522945.1 Trichopria nigra
AGGGCGAAGTTGTGGAAATGGACTTTTTCAGAATATTACAAATAACACGAAATCTAGAAACATTAAATTTAAAGTTATTATGTATATAGCATATACTTTCTATAAAATATTCATAACAAAGAACACGGCATTGTTGCGGTTGACTAAACTGATATTGTAGGCTAAATTATAAAAACTTTATAAAGTTTACGAAAGATGGACTGAGAGGCTGCGGCCGTAGGCCGCAGTCGCGAAGTATATTGAATTATTGAGGCCCGAAGGGCCGACTCAAGACAATTTTACGAGCGAAGCGAGCCGGGGGTCCAGGGGGCAGAGCCCCTTGGTGGGGTTGGCGGCCGAAGGCCGCAGGGGCGAAGCCCCTTGTTTAATATTTAATTTGTCAAATTAATTTATTTGAATTGCGACCTACAGAAGTTTAAATAAAGGTCCATACTTTTGTGACTCCACTGTGTACATTTATAATATTTATAAATTTAACAAGTTTTATTTGACATAATCAATATATAACATCAACAGCATTGCTGACGAAAGTGGATTTATTACTTTAAAAGAAGTAAACAATAATATTTACGAGTATTATTTAAATTTGTACTGCGTACGAAGAAGTATGAAAATTTAAAAAAATGATCCGCTTTTCTCAAAATTTTCCATTCAATGGTTTTAAGGCCGTTGATTACGAATTCGCTGTCAAACGGGCAAAATTAAAAATATCAGAACTTCGAAAACGACTGCGCCATTTGCAATGCGCATATCATACCGTGACTATGGTGCTAAAATTTTGACAAAATTCCCCAGCAATCGCAAGTGGATAAAAAAGTATTGAAATGCATTCATTTTAAGAGTTTTTGAATTTGTACTTTGGGAAAAACGAATGCATTTTTGTAAACAATACATTTCTATTTGTTCATGTAGAAAATTTGATTTTTTTAATCCACGCGAAAACCACGTCTGATTCATGCAGACTGTGTACGCATTCCTATTCGTTGTTACGGATTGGGAACTGTAAATTTGAATCCATGTGAATCAAAAAATAATAATACTTTCGATAAAATTGCCCGTTAATAGGTTTCAATCCAAATTTCTGATTAAGGAAATTTGTATTTAATTCAATTGTTACCGAAAAAGTGACATATTAATGCGTTTCGATCATAATTTCTGAATAGGAAAATGTATTTCTATTAATCTGAATCGAAAATAGTAATTTTTTGTAATTTTCTATTGTTAAATACAATTATTTCTATATAAAGCGACTGTAGTAAAACGGATTCTTATTGTTAATATTATTCTTAAATATGTAGTATTCTACTTTTATAAAAAGAATAGTCAAAATATTCATCCTAGTATATAAAAATACAATGTTAAAAAATATATGATATTGTATAAGCATATTTCGTTTCTTTTCATTCATTTAAAATCCATCAGTTTTCATTCAAAATAAGAAATTTTCCCTAGTGGAAAATAAGACCAGTTTATGGGCATTTTTTCTGAACTCCATTACTTCTAACATAGAGGCCAGAAAAATTGGTCAGAAACAAGTGTAATTTTCTACTTGGGTTTACTTTTACCTTTTAAAATTTCTTTACTTATAATTTCGAAACCTACATTTGAATGAAACGATTATTTTAGGATTCAAATGTACGGACTAAAGAATGTTGTATTCGTAAATTTTCATTCAAATGCATCAAACATTCATGGTTATAAAATATGAAACTAATATTTCTGGATTAAAATTTATTCAATTAGTTCCAAGTACGAATTCATTTCCATCGATAAAAATGTGATTCAATTCGTTATCGTTTGCAAGCAAATATAATTAAATGGTCTCTTTGTCAAATTACATAGAAATGTTTTAATTCGCTTCAGAATTTAATTACATTTTAATGAATTCAATGTACGAATAGGAATGGATTAAAATTTTTAATCCAATTCCGATTACTGGTTCACCGAACCAAATTTATGCTTCAGAATTGACAGGCAGATTCACGTCTTCGGCATCAAGAATGCGGCAACATCAATTGTTGCTATAGTATTAAACTAATCATCGGATCAAAACTATAGGCAAAAATGTTCAACTTGTTTGTTCTGTCGAAACATAATGAAAATTTAGTCGTAGACAATAATTGAATATAATCGAATTCACAGTTGATACTTTCGAGTCATAAATGATTACGACGTAAACAAAATTCTATTGCATTCTAGAGCATTAGCCTGGACAGGCGACCCAATAATTAGCCAGCACTAGTTACGAAATATTGTATAACAGCTTACATTGAAAAAACCAGTCATGTGATAACAATATTCATTACACACGAGTTTTATACGACACTTTATCGCGCCATGTTTGAACATGGTATCGAAGAAGAGGTATTTAAAGTAAGTAGCGTCATAGCTTCTTTTAAAATTATCGACTACGGTCGACAATAAATTCAAAACTGCTCGAGCTGAAAAAAATATAAGACATTTAAAAGTAGCAATTTAGCTAAAATCTTCGGTCATCGTCCAAGTATTCTCGTCCTAAGGTTTAAACGATTTATAAAAAGTGCGTGAATCGTTCATTTATCGGACAAAAATGACGTGGACCCCGCCGGATCTCACTAATGTTTGTTCATCTGCTAGCACGATTTCGCGCTGTCAACCGTCAGGCATCCTGTTTTTCGCATTTCTAGCCCAGTATTTAGGATGCTCCAGAGAAAGTTTAGGAGAGCAAGGTTTCCCGAATCATGAATTTACGTGTCCGGCCGACAACGGTTCCTCTCCTGAAGACGACGCCACGGATGGACAACGGAATACCGAGGATAACACACCTGAAGAATACGATTTTATCATTGTTGGTGCAGGATCTGCAGGATGTGTATTGGCCAATCGCCTGACGGAGGTGCAAAATTGGAAGGTACACTTTTTTATTAAATTTCTCACGACTTCATTGGTACATTGGCATTTCAAATGGCTCCCAAACATATTTTCTATAAAGGTACTTTTGCTGGAAGCAGGCCCGGAACAGCCGTTGGTGTCAGAAGTGCCAGCATTAAAGGGTAACTTAAGAACGAGTAACATTGATTGGAATTACAAGTCGGAGCCGGATAAAAATGCTTGCTTAGCTGAAGTTCGATGTCCGTGGATACGTGGAAAGGTATGTTACTTTATCAATTGTAATTTCATTGTGTAATACATTAAGATGCCAAAACAAATGAATGCCAATACATTAAGAGGACTAAAAAAACAATTGACAGGTAATGGGTGGCAGTAGTGCAATTAACGGAATGCTGTACGTGCGAGGAAATCGGGCCGACTACGATGGATGGGAAAGAATGGGCAATACAGGATGGGGATACGAACAAGTCTTGTCGTATTTTAAAAAATCGGAGAGAAACGGGGATCCAGAGGTAAGATTCGTACTTTTTATAGTTAGAGCAAAAACCTCGTCAAATGTCCTCGATTAAATCGATTATATGATTCAATCTTGTTTCAGATCGTACGAGACAATCCAAATTATCATAACGATTCGGGTCCCTTGACGGTTGAACGATTGCCTCATCAAAGTATAAACAATAAAATATTAGTAAATGCGTATGAGGAGTTGGGTTTCAAAAATACGGATCCAAACGGTAAGGAGCAGATTGGAACGTTCATACTGCAAACAACATCCAAAGACGGACTTACCGAAAGTACCAATAGCGCATTTATCAGACCCATACGCAATAAGAGACCCAATCTGACGATAAAAACGGAATCAATCGCTACCAAAGTAATCATCGATCCATCGACGAAACGCGTGACCGGCGTGGAGTACACATCCGCAAAGGATGGATTTAAAAAACGAGCCACCGCAAAATGCGAGGTGGTGGTTTCCGGTGGAACGATAGAATCGCCCAAGCTTCTCATGCTTTCGGGAATCGGTCCAGCCGAACATCTCGCTCGAGCTGGAATTCCCGTAATCGTCAATGCTTCGTCGGTAGGCAATAATCTGCAAGAGCACGTGTCCACGGGCAGTTACATTATTAAACTGGACAAGAAAACATCCACGGGAAAGAGCATCTCTGAAAGTCAAGAAGAGGTTAAACGATTTATGAAAACGTGGTCTGGTCCCGCCACCTCTATTGGACCATTAAGTGTCAATACTTTTGCGAAAACCAAGCACGCAGATTCTAAAGTGCCCGACCTTCAATTCCACCACTCGCCAATCGGAAACCTCACCGATTTCATTAGCAATCCCGCGGCTGGACCTGGCAATACATTCGTAATGATGTCCTTTTACGAAGCAATTCTCATCAACGTAGGTTTACTGTCGCCGAAAAGCCGAGGCTGCATCCGATTAAACGTGACGGACCCAGAACGTAGTCCGCCCCTCATATATCCAAACTTTTATTCCCGTGAAACTGATCTGCTTAGAGTGCTAGAAGGAATTCGAATAGTCGAGAAAATTTTTGGCACTAAGGCGTTCGCGAAGAATGGCTACAAAATGGCAAAAATCACGCTACCAGCTTGTAAACGATTTTCGTTCAATACTGACCAGTATTGGAAATGCGTACAGATGCAATACACGGGTGTCATCTATCATCCAGTTGGAACTTGTAAGATGGGCCCGAGTAACGATCGCGAGGCTGTGGTTGATCCGCGTCTGCGAGTGTACGGGGTTGACGGGCTTAGAGTCGTGGATGCGTCAATAATTCCTGTGACCATAACAGGAAACACGAATGCCCCAGTGATAATGATCGCAGAGAAGGCTAGTGATATGATTAAAGAAGACTGGTCCAACAAGTAATGATTTCTAGGCTGATATATTTACGTTCTATTTATCTACAAATTCATCATTGATGCGCTGAATGACTTTTAGCGCTCTTATTCCGATAAGCACCTGACGATTCTAGCACCTGCTTCCATTCGATTTCCAGTGCATCCTTCGCGAGGGTGCCGTTTCGTCGGGAAATCGATAGACCAGGTTTCCTTTCTCCTATATATATGCAGACTTTCTTCCTCTCCTCTTCAAACACATATGCGATTGATATTGGCATTTCTCAAGACTGCTTCTACTAATGATGTCTTATACGGACTAGTGAGCCCTCATTGCGGAACGCTTTTTGGACAGCAGCCATCTTTCTACGGCATTTTTCGAGGCGCAGTCCTCGGATCCAAATGTAGGCTGCATACAGTAACACTGCATGCACCGCGGATGTCATCAATGAGCATTGCCGTGTCGAAGGTCCAACTATATTTGGCAAAAGTCTCACCAATGGCACCGGACTATTACGGATAATCAATAGCAAGTATAGCCGGCTTTGGATCATTTCACTTTCTGGGGAAAAAATAGCCTAATTCTGGTTGGCAAGACCATAGGTATATATAGGGTATACTTATCTAGATTGTGGTTCAGGTTTGGGTTATTTTCTCGGTTGATCAAGATACCACAAATTTTATGTTTCGGGTAATTTGATAGCCCTCTTCAAAATTTATTTTCTCAAAAAATATAATATAATACGATATAAATATGATATAATATAAAAGCATTAAAAGTAAAAATATACAAGAAAAATAAAAAAAATCTTACACTGTTAACTACAACTATATCAGAGAGTCAGCGCATATTTAAATACTCGATCAATAAATTACATTGATATTTATGTTGTTATAAAATATCTTCGTATGCTTTCGGCAATTTTGATTGTTCAATTCTAATATTAACGGTTGCATTTGATTTTTTAATGAAGAATTCTTTTCATTTGCTAAAATTTTAACATTTTCATAGTCAATAAAATTATGCGATCTGTTTATACGGTGTAAAGTGAGTCCTCTGCCTATTTGTTTTCTGGTCCAAATATTCTTGTAGTCTATTTTGTAATATTCTACTTGTTCGGCCAATTCACACTCTATTATTTTGACATGGAATTTGATAAACAACATTTTTTTTGTTATCTCTAATCTATCTTCTAACGGTTTAATTCCTCCAATAGTTTAATATTAATTGGCCTGTGCACAACCCTAGTCTTTTCTTTTCTAAGATGTGTTGATAAGTTTTCTGATAATTCCTTCACATTTGATAATGATATGGTTTTTACAATTCGCGTTTCGCTGTAAGTTTTTTGTTGCTAAAATATATACTACTGTATAAGTGATGAATACTTTTTTTGATGATATTAAATATATTAAATCTTCGGGATAATCGTTTTCCTTAAGAATGGTTTTAATTAATTGTAAATTCTTTTTACGAAATCGAATTTCTGAAAGCTTAAATGCGTGATCTATAAGCCCTCTATAATTAAACCGAGGATGATTAGATGTAAAATGCAAATATTTTCTTGACCAATTTTTTTTATGGTACGAATCAGTATCTTTTCTAACAATTAGTAAATCTAGAAAGCTAATAGTATTATGTTTACTTCTTTTTCGAAGGTCAACTCAGTTCGATTCTCAATACCGTGTATTTTTTTAACACTGTTAAAGATATATTCAGTAGAGAATGTCCATTTTATTTTCCTGAATTGAAATGAGTATATCATCAACGTGTCTTAAATAAAAACCCATTGTTTGCTCGTAAACAAGTCCGTTAACTTTAAAATATGTCGAATTTAAAATCACTTCGAGTCCGTTTACAAAGTCTTCTTTGGAAATCGACGTAATACGCTTGAGGCTCGTCAGTCCATTTTTTTTTTTTCGAAGATGAATTTTACTAATGACAAAGAAATATTAGTGTAGAGTGAAACAACATCCAATGATCATAAAATATGATCATTTGGGATCCTGAATGACTTGATCTTGTTTCTACAAACCCATGAATCCTTCAAGAAACTTGAAGTTTTTCCAACGATGCTCATTAGAATTTTATTGTAATACACCTTGCAACATTATATATTGGTGAATTAATTGTCGATACAATTATTCTTAAGGGGAAACCTTCTGCGTGGATCTTCTTTCTTTGTTAAGAACAATGATGGATAACAATGAATCATTAGAAATCATATTGTATTGTCTGCAAAATAATGATCGTAGAAAAGTTCGAGGTGGGCAATTGATATACTATATAGAAGAAAACTGATTTCTTTTTTAAACCTGTGTAAATTAGTTACGTAAAATCGTCATATATGTAAATTTGCAATGTTACGTGTAAATTTACATAATTCACGTGTGTTTTTCTATTACGCGTGGTAGTAGTATAATTATTACAAAATGAGATAGTAAACATGCAAAGAAATCTGAAATTAATGATAACGTGTTATCGAATGAAGGAATGTCTATATATTTACCATGAAAATTGTAATGTTTACTTAAGAGACTCGACAAATATTGAAAATTAATTTCTAAGGTCAAGTATTCTTTCTGTACTTAACATATATATAGTCTTTCACAGATCTACACTGAAAGAGAAAAGTATCCTTAGACTAACCATATTATAGTTGACACAACCATTCGCATAGTTGACGCAATCATATCTGTATATGCGGTACAACCATAGTATAAGGTTGATCCGACAAAACTCTTTTTTTTTCGTGTAATGAAACAAAGTATTCTGAATATCCAAATTGAGAGTGAGGGAGGCAGACGTTAGATTTGACCTTGAAGTCACATTTCCCAGCAAATATGCAGTGTCACAATCGCACATGTATTTTATTGCTATTCCAACATTCCCAATAAACGAAATACCATAATAGAAAAAAAAAACGAAATCAAAATCGGAATTTCTTTTAATTTCACAAGTTTCAACAAATTGTGTTTTCACCCATGTTGCATCCGCCATTTTGAATTTTAAGTTCGTCATGTAACACAGGATATTCATTTTTTTTTTAATTGAAATTTTGGAGCATTCTTACAGAAGTCAAAAATCAGCCGAAAAAAAAACAATGAAATTGACTTAGTAAAATGCAAATATACATATATACACATGCATATACGTATATGTATGTATATATTAGAAATAATGTTATTTCTACAATCGATTTTTCAAATCTGTCGAACTTGTATGTGCACTCGTCGCCTTATGCAAGAGAGTCAACTGGTACAGGTACGGACGAATTATATGTCATTGGGGCAATCTATTTAGGATCAGCCTCTTATTATTAAGTGGCAGCCGCCATATTGTGAAAATTACGCAACATTCTCTCCCTACCCTATAATGCATGAGAGGTATATAGACGACAACCATCTTGCTCGCACCGTCGACTTGTTTCCCTTCTCTCTCTCTCTCTCTCTCTCTCTCTCTCTCTCTCTCTCTCTCTATCTCTATCTCCTTCCTCTTCTCCACCTACTCCTATTCACTCTATTATTCGTTACCCTCCTCCTCCCGACCTTAGTCTTCCTCCATTCGTCTCTCTCTCTCTCTCTCTCTCTCTCTCTCTCTTGCTTGCAATCAACCCACGCGACCATTGTGCGCAGCCTCGACTTGCATTCAGCCGTACAAGGTCACGAATGCCGCGAGTTTAATTACATAAATTAGCCCGCCCCCGTCCCCTCTACCCGTCGTTAAACGACTGCCCCTCCCTGGCTCGGCAGCCACTCAGACTCACTCACGAGAGCTCGAAAGAGCTTTTTCCACCTCTTTATATATATATATATATATATGTATACACGTAAATATATAAATATATATATATATATATATATAGGCATCAAAGAGCATCATATAGATACGAAACGATGCATTGTATTTGTGCAGCGGAAAATGATGCAGTCATCGGGCAAAAAAAGTCCGACACTCGTTCGATGGAGATACCTCGAGATGACTTCTGGCGAAACTTCCTCTTCATCGCTCTTATATATATATATATATATATATATAGGTATATATACGTAAATTTGACGAGAGTATAAGGGTGCTTTATGGAAGAAGACATTTTCATTGTAGAAGGGTGAAGAAAAAATGTAAATCGAACAATAATCATTTCCCATGAATATATATATATTTAGATTTTTATTTTGAAAATATAGGTTCAGATAAGGAGAATGAAAAATCACTTAAAAACATTTGGTATTTCGTACTTTTCATTGACGTCATTTGGCGAACATCTTGATTAAAGTTGAAAAAATAGGTAAAAGTTGAAAAACGAAAGGTTATGAAATGATGAATGAACTAGTATATGCTGGGATATGAATGAATGAATGAATATAGAAAATTGTGAAATGAATATAGGAGATGATGAAATGAATATAGGAAATGATGAAATGAATATGTATATGAATGAATGTAAGAAATGAATGAATGAACATAGGGAATGATTGAATAAGTATATAGGAAATGATGAAATGAATATATGAATGAATGTAAGAAATGAATGAATGAATGAATGAATGAATGTATATAGAGAATGATTAAATGAATATAAGAATTAATGAATAAATATAGGAATGAATGAATGAAAGCAAGAAATGAGAATAAATATAGGAATGAATGAATGAAAGCAAGAAATGAATGAATAAGTATATAGGAAATGATTGCATGAATATATGAATGAATGAATGTATATATAGGGAATGATTAAATGAATATAGGAATTAATGTATGAATATAGCATGAATAAATGAATGAAAGAAATGAATGAAAGAAATGAATGAATAAGTATAGGAAATGATTGAATGAATTATAATATGATGAAATGCATATAGAAAACGATGAAATGAATATAGGAAATGATGAAATGAATATATATGAAATGAATGTTAAAATACGTAAAACGTAAAAAGAGAACAAGAATTGATGAGGATCAACAAATTTAAAGTAAGCAAGAAAAATGATTGAATTAATGTAAGTTGCTTCATTAATTTCTCGACCTCTTCTGGCAATCAAATTTAATTGAAGATAAAGTCTTCTCTAGAGATGTACTCACTTCAAACATTTTTAGACCAGCAATTCAAGGAAGTATAGATGCGATCACTTTATTAAATATAAATCATTCAAATAGTTCAATAGTTGAATTAATAAGTATTGCATAATAAATATTTGTAAAATATACAAATGAGAAATAATAAATATAAAAAAATAAAATATAAATACGAAAGTTTTTCTGAAAACATAAATATGAAAAATTCCAATCTTATGTAATATAAACAGCTGTTTTATATGTTCCGTATGGTTTATTCTATATAAGAAAAATCGCGACGAGCAATTATGAAAGTAATTTTATTACTAAAAACAAAAAAAAAAGCATAAATAAATAAAACAGTTTTTATTTAAATATCTTTATTTAATTTTAACAAAATTTATCTAATGAAAAATTTTCTTAATCGTTTTTTGATTTGTTTAATTGTATTATTGAATATTAATTAATGGGGCTGCTAAAGCGGATCGATCGATAAAGTAAATTCGTAACCTACATAACCTACAATATTCGAATTGAACAGAAACTGTAGATATATTTTCACTCGTTCTTTATGAACGCACGACAAATTTTAACGAAATCCGTTCAGAATTCGGTGAGAATTTGCAACGATAAAAATGCGAGCTGATGTAAAAATGAAATTTTAAAATCTTATTCTTGCGAATTCTCGCCCAATTCTGAACCGATTTCGCTAAAATTTGACCTGAGTTTATAAAAAGTTTGTAAAAACGCCCTAAAATAATTTTGTACTTTAAAATATATCGAGTTTCTGTTTAATTCGACTATCTCGGGTTAGGAATTGACATTATCGACCGATCCGCTTATATATGCCCTCTTAAATATACTTCAAAGTTTCGTACACTTCTTTTTAGTAGAAGAGCCGAGAAAAGAAATCCATGTAAACTTATAAAACATAAAATGTAATCGCTGAATTCTTATTTAAAACAAAAAAATATACTATATGACACGAATTGTGACATTACCGACCGAACGTTTTTAAAATTCTATGAATAAAAAACAATGGCAGACAGATTAAATTGCACAATTAAGAAGAGTGGTGGAATAAGAGGCAATGTGCAACTATTCGCACTTCCCTCCATGACTCTATCGAAATTCACCAATGAAATGCAAAAATTGTTCATTTTCACACAAATATACACGTCACTGCATTTGCATTTTTTATGATATAATTATACGAAACTTTCGAGCTGGAATACGTGATGGAAACTGCTTCTCCGCGCAAGCATCGATTTTATGAATTGAAAGAAACGACGCATTGTGTTTATGCAACGGAAAGCGATGCAGTAATCGCGTCGAAACACGCCAAGATTTTCGCGATGCAGATATATACATATATTGCCACAGCCCGTTGCAATTTCAATGTTCTCCAGGCTGTTTGCTACTGGCTCGGAAATGTATGCATATATATATATATATATATATATATATATGAATGAATGAGCCTCTGAAATTTTGACGCGTCGGAAATAATTAATGTGCGCGTTTGTCGTCGAAATAATAACAGCCGACTATTAATTCAAGGTTATTCGCGACACAATAGAAATCTTCCCAAAACGATTGCGACAAAAAAAAATCCACATAAATTTCAATACGTTATTGTGTGTACTGTTATCTTGGCGCTGAAATATGCATAGCGTTGAATTATATAGTCGTTTTTCACCAATTTTCGACTTTCCAAGTATGGCATTCGCCTTAACTACTTTTGTATTTAGAATAGTTACGATTACTATTATTACTATCAATACAAAAGTAGGAAAAATAAAAAATATATTTATCGTATAAATTGTAATTACACGTTTGACTCATTTTCGCTAAAAATGAGGCTGAAAATTCACTTAAAACAAAAATCTTGAAGAGTAATTATTTTTTCGTGATATTACTGATGGTGATGCTGATAATAATAATAATAATAATGATTAAAAACGACTTTAATTAATAAAATTATGCTATTTTACAATGTGAATTTTAAGCATTTTTATTTTTTCTCGACTTATTATTGTAACAGTTAATTAATAATTTCTACAGTACTCCTAATTTGCCGACGGAATTTGTAGTATTTAGCTCCAACTAATATAATTCATATTCATAATGTAACATATTCATGTCTCGAACTCGGTTCCTAATTTCTTGCTAGAGGGTCACTTGCTTATCAGTATTAATTTTACTTATATACTGATGTGGGTGGTTATAGGGTGTCATAAATGTAAGTGTTTAATAGATCTACTCTCCTTATATAAAAAAAAGTGATTTTAAAATACATGATTTTTTTTAAACTTTTATAATATTATCTGAAGAGGACTGCAAACCTATAGCCGAAAACGTTTAAATATATATTGTCTTCGATATAAATCCGTTATATATAATTATTTAAAATTTTCATTTTTTTTTTTTTGTTACCATTTCACCTTGACTTGATTAAACTTAATTTTTTTTAATTGGTTCCAAAAATGTCTTTATTTATTAGACATCAACTTTCATTAGATTTTAAAGTTTATTTTCGTATACAAGGTATACGTCACAAAATCATTTTTTATTTTTTATTTATTTTTGTTATATTGTAATATTTTAAGATTTAAAAAAATTTCATTATTATCAAAATTACTGTATACTTACTTTTCGTTGCTTTGTAATTATACTATTCAATAATGATTTAATCGTAATCATTACTGCGGATTAAAGCAATAAATTAACAGTAATTGAGATTGGTTGACGGCAGTGCTTGAAGTTCCTAAATTACAATTCGTTGTACATCAAAATATAATTGGCAAACTCTCCAAAATTAAATTAATGAAATTCGCACGGCAAATTTCAATTAGTACAGATATAGTTCCTAAATATTATACGTTTTGTAGATTATGTTTCACTAATCAATATGTACTTAAAAAGCAGTGGAATATAGACATTTTACTGCTAATTTAAATTCAAGTTGGTAAATGATTAGTAAATATTTTACTATTTTCAATTGGTGAGTTAATTTAATTATTAAATTAATTAATAACGTGAGTTAATTTAATGACAATGTCAATTAATGTTTATCAAGATAACAAATAATGTGTAATATAGTTTCAACAAACAAAATTTCAAGAACAACAATTCTTTTTTTTTTGTTAATACCATAAAATAAACTAGAGGCTTAGACAAGATAGACTTCGCATTCAACTTTAATGGTGATGAAATAATTGGTCATCTAGTTTATAAAGTGTCATCAATTCTATAAATATGAAGAATTGTAGTCATTTGCAATTATGAAAAATTTCATCGTGATTGGAGATCAGAGAATCGGAGATATCTCGACTTCTGATTGGTCGATTTTAGAAAAACGATCACTACTCTTTATTCTACACAACATATACAATCCTAAAGAAATATTGCTGAAATTTGTTCAAAATTAAACGACGATTAAACGAATTAAATTATTTTTGTTTCTGGTAAGAGAACATAATTTATTTCGGATAATCCTCCTATAATTTCGAACCAATATCACCGATATTCTTTGGAAGTTATATATGCAGAATCACCCTTCCAAAGCTCGAATTTTGAAGAAGAAAAAGTTTAAATACTTTTTTATTTATATACTTTTCCAGTTTTGAGGTTAGGTCGGTAACTGTTCTACTTTAGAACTCCCTTAAAGTCCTATAACTTACGGAGTCCAACGATATATATCATTTGCAACATTTTCAAGAAACATTTTATTGTTTTCACTTTCGAGTGGAATTTAGTCAATTTTTACGAAACTGTACGTACAGACAGTTACCGACCTAACCTCACAAGAAAAGTGTAAATTGAAAAGGATTGAAACGTTTCTTTTAAATTTGTATTCTGCGATAGAAATTGTGATAGAAAAATGAATTTAAAAATAAAGTCAACTTAAATACCGATGAAATCAGATCAAAAAGTAGAAGGTTAAAATTAACTTCAACTTTATTATAAAGTTGATTAATTTCTTGATTGCTCCTCTTATAACTTTAACTGTAACTATCCAAGTTATAACTTTATCCAGTTAACGTTATATACGCGGAAACAAAAGTATGGTTAGAGCAAACGTATATTACATGCTTGTATCAACCGTCGAAACAATTGCGACAACCATGCGAATGGTTGTGTCAACTATGCAGCGTTAAAGTTATATTTAACTATATTAAACGTTGCAAATAACTCGGGTTAACATTGAAAGTTATTGCACTTACAAAAGTAACGTTGCAGGAAGGAAAAAGTATTATTGGATCAAATTTTAATTCAGATTGACATCATTTCTTGTACATTTTTTTTTTTTTTTTTTTTTTTTTTTTTAATAACTATTAGTGAATAATGCTTGGATAAACCATGCTATATACTTTTCAGTGCGGTTGACTGCAGGAAATTTTAACTCGTCTTTTTGAATGATTACACTAACTTTTTTAACTTTATCCAGATAACATTACGCACTGAGACAAAAGTATTGTTAGAGCAACCGTACTATGGTCGTATCGACCATAGAAATGATATTGCGGCAACTATGTAAATGTTTGTTTCAACTATGTAGTATGATTGTTTCGACAATACATTTTGTTTCCTGCAATAATACATTTTTAAGTGCAGTCAACTGGTTACATACGTTAACTTTTCACCTAAACTTATTTTTATTGTTAAAAGTTAATACGCATATAACTTTAACCTTTTCTATATTAATAATTTGCCCTAATGAAAAATAATTTAATTTCAATTTTTTTATCTTCGCATTCGTCGTCTTATACGTACCTTCAACTGGAAGTAGATATATATATATATATATACTTTTTGAATTTTCTGCTAGATTTAGGCAAAGTTAGGACGATAATTTAACGTTATATATATCAGAAATTAATGGACGAAAATTTCAGTTAATTAAGTTCATTAAAAAGTTATGGTTCAAAAAATAAAAACAACAAAATTAACTTTAGAGTAAGAAAATCTTTAAGTCAATAACTTAAAGATAGACTAGTTAAAAGTTCAAAAAATCTATACAAAATTCCAATATATATCTATGCAGAGTGCCGCAGAGTATAGCATTATGTTCCGCGTTCCTATTTTCAGGCTGCAGTCGCACTTGGCCGCTGCAGGATCGCCGCTGCTGCTGGCTGGTAAAATTGGCGCCTGTCCAATAATCGAGGGTAAAACAATCGACACGCATAGGTTTTAATCGTAAAAAATATCTTTATTCGCACATTCCAGTCGTGAATGAGTTGTTGGGGAAAGCTTCGCGTTTGCGATTACAAACGAAATTACAAACTATTAAAAAAACAACAGGCACTGTTATGTACGTCTTTCTTTCCTGTATATACATACAGACGAGGAATGTCATACACGATTACACGACGATGAAACATCCAAGGAAAGAAATGTTTCCTTCGCATCAGTCTTAAAAAGCGAGTTTCTTCATCAGCAGGTACATATGCTGATCGATCTCGAAACCGTGCAGATTATTGGCGTCTCCCTGCAGCCTCATCAACAATCCGCCGAATGACACGTAGGCCGATCTGTAAAGAGAAAAAACACTCGGTTAATTTCATTGATTTTTACAATCATTTTTTATTAATATTTATAAAATTTATATAAAAAAATTCATCTATATATCTATATGTATGTAGAAATGTGAATTAAAGAGAAAGCAATGTTTCGGAGCAATTGATATCGGCATTTCTTTCCCGGCGACCCTATAATATATAACGTGGCGCGTTTATTAGATATCGCAAACACAATTTATTTTCGCACATTCCTCCGTCACCGGGGAATAAGCGCTAGATCGGATTCTTAATATACCTGACGGAATTAGTGGGAAATTATATTTAGTATCAAAGACAAGATCGCGTTTCAGCTGCGCTTCTTCGCGTCAGGTAATGGAGAGTGCTCGGCTCACTTCTCAGCTGCCAAATAATCGCGTTATTTTTTATACATGTATATAAAAAAAACTCGTTTATGTATATATGTTATAAAAATTGTTCAAAGTTGGCCCTTAGGGATTATGGAAATGCATCTGCGCGAGGGGCCAATGTAAAGAAACGTTCGAAGATGTCCCCTCGTTGACGTGCATTTAAATAGGCGGGAAAGGCCAACTAAAAATGTTCGCTATATGTAAATGACATATGAAACAAAAGTATATATACCTCGTACACTACATTATATACATATACAATATCAGTGAATGAAAGATGTAAAATTGATATATTGATTAATTTTACGTGAAATTCGATTGATCGATTTCGATTGTCGAAAAACGACAAAAATGTCGCACGTTTGTCCGATGTTGTTGATCCAGTTGACTTGCGGCTGTCATAATTGCAGTGCCGATAGCGGTCGTGCACTCTTATCACACAACCAGCTAACCACACTGCCAACATGCCAACCGCATCGGTAGTAGATTCAAGGGCTTCGGCTCTTCTTCTCGTCACCTTGCGGATTAAATATTAATTTCTTCGTGTGAAGACAACGTCGAACGGTTGTTACAGATAAGCGTGTTAATTTGTTTCGTCTTCTTTCGTTTCCAAAATTCGATCAAACCTTTGTTTTTTCTTTTATGTCTTCTATTCACTTTTGTGACGTTCGATGTGATGTTTTTTCCTGATTTTTTTTTTTAAGTTTGTAATTGTATAATTATTTAAATTGCACCGTTGAAAATTATTGAAAAGTATTTATATGTCAAATTTAAAAAAAAAATCATATATATTATTTATAAACAATAACAATAATAATAATAATAATAATAATAATAATAATAATAATGTTATATATATATATATATATATATTTATTATATATAAAATTTTATTTTATTTTATATCAAGGTTTGTATCCAAGCTACGAGTTGTTAATAATTTTTATTATTATTATTATTGTTGTTATTGTTGTTGTCGTCGACGTCATTCTTGTTGTTGTTGTTGTCTAACGATTTTACTGCAGTACATTCGTGCATCAATGAAATATGCATGTCAACTCTTATACGCTAAATATTCACTAATGATGGAATATGATGTCATTTGTCGTGGAAGAATTTGTAGCCAATTAGAATGACTGCGTCAATTTTTTAGTCATTACTATATATATTTAAAGAATGAAACGTCAAATTGTTCTCGTATTTTGACAGTTTAAGGTATTCGTAACGAAACTTTCATATATTATTATACGAAATATTCAATGATTTTAGCATAAAAAATACACAAATAAACTATATATACCCTAGTAGAAATTTGTCCATTTTTTTCTTACACTATCCATTTCTCCTATGCTTTTAACATGGTAAATATCTGACTTGTCTAAGAATTAGCTGTTTTCATTTCTACCAGGGTAAAACTACATGCAAAAAGTATATACGAAATCTGTATATACATTTTTTTTTCTATATATAAATAGTAATATCACATTTTGTGTATGTATGTATATATACATACCCTAAAAACCCCCTCGCAACAAGATTCAGTTAAATTAGATACGATCTTTAAAAATCGTTCGCCATATTGGTTCCGCCATTTTGAATGCTAAAAATCTAACATCAGATTCGTGTTCAGCGACCTCCCCCCCCCCCCCCCCCCCGCCCCCCCCCCCCCACCCCCCCCCACCCCGCCACCACCACCCCCCCCGCCCCCCCTCATCGCAAGCAAGTACAGCATTCTTTTTGAATTGAATCAGCCATATTGAATTTTTTATTTTGCCACTTTGGGTTTCGGAGCAGATATAATTAACAAAATGTTAAGCCTATTGGAACGAGTTTAACGACAAAATCAATTATGGTACATAAGCTTACAATACTTGAACGGTTATACTGCCATATCCGATAAGATGCTGCGAATAAATATTGTTTTAGAATTGATGAAATGACATGTAGTTTTTAACAGAATTTTTGAAATAATTTTTATCAACGATTCATGTATATTTTTCCTATGTAGTTTTTATATATGGAATTTCTTATTTGGTCTGTGTATACACATATATAGTTTTATATATACTATATATATACGTGTGTACATAGTAGAATCCATAATTCCACACGATTTACCATTTGATGCATGAACGATTAATGCATTAATGACAAAGATCATATTTTCATTCAGTCATAAAAGTGATGCTTCACTCTTTACGGAGTGTATGTACTCGCTCCAAAATAGAGTGAATTTTCGCTCATCCTGGTGTGAAAAATCACTCCAAGAAATTTAAAGAACGTATATATATATATCAATGTCAATGCCGAGACCTGTCAAGTTGATTCTCCGTCGCATTTTGTGACGGGTCTCGCGCATATGTCGTCATTCATATTGTACAAATTTAATAGTTCAAGTATACTGCGGATATAAAATCTCGAAATTCGACACTTGCCAGTGTTTCAAGTATCAAAAAATTTATCAAGTTTCTACGTCGTTCTCGTTCTATTTTAATATTTGTTCAGTTGTAAATGTCGAAAATTTTACTTTCTACCTTAATTGAGCAAAATGTTATAAAACAACGGATTTTACTCGAAAATGTTAAACACAGAACTTAACCTATAATTACTAAAAAAAAAAAAAAGAAATGTAGAAATCAATGCAAACATTCAAAAATAAAATAGGAAAAGTAAAAAATGAAAAATAAATCCAAACGAAAACCTTTCGACAACAATCCCCCCCCCCCCCCACCTCCTTCCCCTGTCACTAACCTTACCCGATATCGGACCTCAATGTATACGGTCTCTCGCGCACATGTATATACGAATGTGAATCCTGGGTGTTTTTCCTTCAGGATTCGTGAAACTTTCGGAACGCATCCGTACGAGGATGTCGAACGACTGAAGTTCATGGATGCGCTTCTGTCGCCGCCGTCGCCGCAGTTGCATCGCTGCAAGTAATATGCAAGCACGAAGGTCACCGCTGTATTATTTGGCCTCGTGTTTTACCGCTATTTCGGTCGCGGGCGAGCTTTTTTACGCCCGAAACTTTCTGGACGGCGACCATCAATCGCCGAGTGTCGCAACGATATAAGCGTCCGACGCTTTCGGCAACTTTTAGTCTTATAAATTATAAATTAAATTGAGCTTCGTCGAATTGGCAAAGACTCGCAGCCAAACCAGGAAGTGCCGACGTTCGCGTACTTGCGCGGCGCCTTGCGCAACTGATTCGCATCGATTGTCTTCGCACTATACACGAGACGTCGCGTAAAGTGATAAATGATAATCGAAGGTCGTTCATGAATATCGATTTCTGTTTATATTCGATTAGAAATTTGTTTTTCTTTTTCAAATTGTTTTAGCAAAGTTTTGGCAAAAGAATCGATCGTGTCAGAGTCCATTGCGCTTATTCGTGGACTTCACGTCTGATGACGCGTAGACAATGGAAATACTTTTTTTTTCAATCATTGGACAAAAAGTAATTCTATTCATCCTATCGCATTTTCATTTTATTTTCGTTTACATCCATCAATGCAAATCACATACTGGTACCAAAATCCGAATCGATGCGACAATCTATAATAGGCATAACCTCAAAATATATGTAAACCTAACCTAAAAAAATTGAAAGTCACGCTGATGGACACTGAACAAAATGGCGAACGTTCGTAATGGGCATCTCTACGCGCATGGCCGTGCTCCGATTGGTTAATTGCGATTGGTCTCTGCTCGAATCCGGTATAAAAGATTATTACAATCGCATCCCGAAAATGCTGACGAGATTTTCGCTTCTAGAAATGTCAATAACGTAACGAATTTGACGCAATGCTCATCGTCGGCTGAACAGAATCTTTTGTCCAATCGCGTGACGACTGCGGCACGCGGAAATCGTCGGTGTACACGCTCGTGCACTGGGTTAGGCATTTCCGGTCGAATGGCCGATGTGGATGCTTTCAGTTTTGGGGAATACCGGATTGCGAATGCGCAATAATAATTTTCGTTTCGAAAATGTCTTTCGCTTTTTTTTTTTTTTTTTTTTTTTTTTTTTTTTTTTTTTTTTTTTTTTTTTTTTTTTTTTTTTTTTTTTATTTTTTTTTTTTTTTTTTTTTTTTTTTTTAATGAAAAATATAGACGTAAGGGGGAGCCGAAGGTCGATAACGTCAATTCCTAACCTAAAATTTTTTAATTCAACAAAGATTGGATATTTTATCGAGTCCAAATCTGTGTTAGGGCGCTTTTATATATATATGATATATAGGCATATGTATTTATGATTATCGTTGGTCTCCAGCATCGTTTCGAACTTCAGTGCGTCACAATTGTCGTAAAAAAAAAACTTCAAAACCAACCTTAAAAGCAAGAAGAGCAAACGGGAAACACCGAGGATTGATCAGTGCAGACCAGCAGTGACAATAAGTGACTTTACGAACGGAATGACAATGATGAAACTTGGAATCGGAGTTCTCGTTGTTGGACAAACACGTAAACTGCACACAAGTTCTTAATTACATATTGGTATATATACATATATATATATGTATATGTACATGTATACAGCAATGTAGACATATATACACATATAGTTTAACACGCGTGCCGTTACGTAATGCGCATTGCTGCATTATTAATGCGCGTCATTAAAAACCAAACTATACACGAACACGAATACAAATCAAAAGATTAACGAAACAATAAAACGAGGACACTCATTTAATTCGTCAATTATTATCCATTACCAACTGAAATATGATATACGTAATAATAAAAATTCAGCAAACACGTACATACGTACATGCATATATATATATATATATATATGTATACTCTATATTCTCTACTTTATATATATACATTTCCATATCCTTTATTATACATGCTAAAAAAAATGTGAGTCGATCATTCGAATTAAATAATCTCCGCAGTGATTTTCTTCGCTCGTCCCAATGTGAAATCGATGATCTGCAATATGCGACGATGATTTTTTTTTTTGACGATGATGATTTTCCCCAGCAACGATATCTCTGTGTATATATATATATATATATATATAGCTATACGCATAAACAAACGTGAAATCTTCGGTGTGCCACACACGCCGTATATATCTGAATCCTTGGGCTTGGGAAACCAATGACATAAAGGTGCGCTTGCATATTGCTGTATATATATATATATATATATATACATATCTTCATTCGGAATGACTCCAGAAGTATATTAGCGATATCCGAGTCTGGCGATTCAGAAATGGCGTCTTTTCGAAAAATCTAACCAGCATACACGAGATATTGAAAAAGTTTCTAAATAAATAAAGTTGCAGCCAAAGATCGAATATGAAACTCTCGTTTGAATATTGGAACGCTTATGCGTAATGATCCACATAAATTAAAATCGCGTCGATCTTATAATAAGGTCGCGCATCAAGGACCCTCTTGAAAATGGCGGTGATCATATTATAGTCCGTTCATTTTACGCATTTTTCCACGATATATACAATATATGTGTAATGCATATATACACACACGCACGTATACATATTTGTATATATATATATATATATATATATATATATATATTTATGAAGTATATATGAGACATTCTTTTACAAACCGGACAGTTTTTGACCGACCCATCTCCAAATTGCTTCATAATTTTTTTACATGTTCTAGGCATGAAATAA
>JAPYZR010002378.1:0-21271 GCA_030522945.1 Trichopria nigra
TTTAAGAAGTTAGAAATATTATTAGAGGTAATTTTTGAAACGTTGAATTCAAATTTTATTATTTTCTACCCCGCAGAAATAACGTATTATGTCTACACACTCTAATTAGTAGGTATCCAGTTCCTGACTATGATTTACTAAAATCGGGCTGACCCGACTAGCAACCAAGTAGAACAGGTAACAACTGATAAGATATTTACGAAAGCTGAAAAACTAATATTTGTAATATAACAATCATAACATTAAATTTATTCATTAATAAATACTCTCAGATATCCCAAAATTGAATTCGAAGGCTGTGTATTTACTAAAAATTAATGTGATGAGTTCCCAGCTAGTCCCTAGTTACGTGACGCCAGTACCTATATACTCTACTAGCTCCCAAGTCGGGATAGACCGGTTAGCACCTCCCCAGAAACCATGTTCTAGTAGGGATAATTGGGGCAATTTCTACACGGCTGGAATTTTTCATTATTTTATCGTGTAATGTTTTGTTTTTGATTTTGTCTACTTGATTATTCTTCTAAATAACATTCCTCATGTTGTCAACAAATTTTCATGGTAATCCTTCAGTCATTACTAAGTTCACCAAACTAATCTAATTTTCAAAATTATTCGCGAATTTTCAATACATGCGACCTTTTCATTTTTACCATTCAGCTATACATACGTATACATATACATATACATATATACATATACAAATACGTACAAACATATTACAAGTATATATATATATCGATTATTCCATTTGAAATCGATCGTTAATGCCCATTATAAGGACGCTTTTTCAGTGTGAAGCGACGTTGCAATTTGAATTGAAAGTTTGAATAGTATCATCCACTTTAAGTCTTTTAGCGATGCCCATGAAAGGAAAAGCCCCTGTTTCCGCCCAGTGGTCGATTTGATGGGTATACATGGCGGATTGGTCGCTTCGGGCATACCGGCCGAGTGCCGCATTAAAATCCCATCCGCTTTTAGCGCAAAAGAAAACAAATATAGGTTTCGAGAGAGGGAAACGCATTATTTCCATTGTTTCGAAATATCCGAACAAAGACGAAAAGAGTCGTTTTACGAACGAACGACGCATTTGTTACCGGAGGGCACCTTTCAATGGATACATTCCGCGTCGTATTCGCGCTATTTCCTGTTAATTATCGTATCTTCGGGAATTAGCAGACAAAAAAGACGAAGACAATGATTTCGTGATTTTTTACAGAAATATTTGTCGTGTCCCAAAAAGTGCGTTGGGCAGATCGATTGTTATTATTGTCATTTGTCGTAAACTATCGTGGAAAAGGAGGAATAAAAATGATTGATTACCCGACGCCCTATTGTGTAACGCTACTAAATATGTCAAACAAAATAAAAGTTCGCAATGGGTATTCCGCATGGAGTGTAACAATTGAAGTAATATCCGGTTTTTTGAAAGGGACAAAAGCTCAAAGGACGTGAATTATATGCCAGATCAGTAGGGTTAGCGAAATGAAAATCGATAAAAAAGATGGAAACCGACGACGATATTCGGAATGTCGAAGAAGCGTGTATGACTTTTAACCGAGGGAAAATGGCGAGGTTAATGGACGAATAAAAAAGGCCGAGATTGAAAAAGAACAAAGACGAGTGGCATGGGAAGAGAGAGAAAAGTCGTAGCGATGAGGATAGAACGAGGGGAAAGTGTCGCGATGGAAAGAGACGAGGATATGAGAAAAGGGAAAAGCGAGAAGGTCACGATAGTTTCCTGAAGGAAATACGATTCTTGATGGTAACGTTTCCGCATTTGCCCCATGCTACAATCCACATCCTTCCTGCCTCAACTTTCTCCATTCTACCCACGCCATCTATCTTTCTTTTACCCTCATTCGTGATTCGTCAATTCCGAATTGCTACATGTACTTTTAAATTTGATTAACGGTCGTTCGAATCTGGTAAGGTCTTATCCTTTAATTCGATTTTCCATTAAGCACAAACTATATAAGCATATAGCACAATAATACAGTACAATATTGTATATAGTACGATAAATACACATAGTATATAGTTTACTATAGATTAGTATAGTGCAATTTAGAAATCGACATAGGAAAGTCAAATCAACTTCACAAATTATTCTAAATTATACACACATTTTAGTAGACTATTTATTTTCCTCGTTTGAAGACCATTTTACATAAAAGACCATTTATATAAAAGACCGACGAGAACCATATCGTGAGCTGAATATCTTGGGAACATTAATTATTCCATGCTAATTCGAGTTTATCTTATATACTACGTAGTTTCTCTATATATATTACGTAAATGAATCGTGATGTATATATGTATGTATATATATATATATTTGTTGGATAGCGCATCAGGAGGAATATAATGTGTAAATAGTGTTTAACTATATAACATATATATCAGACGCGGTCGTGCAATTACAATGAACCCTTTATGATACGAAAATTATACATAAAAGTCCTGCGTATCGTTTTAACGACACTCTTGGAAAAATTACACCAGTAAAACAGTTAATAAAGTTACCTAAGAAGGATCTGTTGGATGGATCTCGTAAAAAATAAATGATATGTATACTCGTAAATTTGAAAAAGCGTGTATACGGTGAATTAAACCGCATGAGTACATATTATTTTTTAGAACTATATTATGAAAAATACAGTCATTAACGGATAACCTTAAATTTGTTCGAAATTTAAAATTCAAATCTCTATTGTAAATGAATTTTCTCTTTAAGCTTGTGTTACAATTCACTATAGCAGTGTAATTCACCCGTCAGAGAAATTTACTCGGAGTAATTTTTTTTTCTCTGTGTATACGAAACACTGGCGTCAAAGTGATTTTAATTGTGAATTAAAATGTCATAGGGCGTAATTGCTTCGTCAGGAATAACAGTTATACAGGTGAGATTTTGGATCGTCGCGGTAATATAGCTGGTCTGGCGATTAAATAAAGATTAAATACAATATAGGTATAGTATTAGTGACGGATTTCCCGCGAGTCACGCAACAAAAGTATAGGTTGACTTCATACTCATTTGAAAATATTTAAAAATAGTGAAAAATATTGAAAAATATTAAAAAATATTGAAAATTATTAAGAAATATTAGGAAATACGTTGAAAAGTATGAGAAATTGTTGAAAATGTTGAAAATGTTGAAAAAAGGACGAAAAGCAATAATCAAGTGATATATTTAGAAATAGAAATTATAATGCGACTACATATATTTTGTCAAACTCTTTTAAACTTTATTAATAGAAAATATCAAAAAATTTACAATAATTCTTTTTTACTTCATAAAACTATTATTTTGGCAACTATTTTTTTGGCATTTTATAAATATTTAATCACAAAATCGATGAATAAAAAACACTATATATATTTAACGACTTTTATTGATAAATAAATATGTCAAATATCATTCCGATTATTTTTTCGATTGTATTTTAATATTTTTTAGTAATTGTTGATAACTTTCTATAGTTTTTAATAATTTCTACATAAAGAATTGCACATTGGCGTCGAAATCTGTTGACAAAACGTACTATTCTTGAATTTACCTGACTCTGACGCGGTCCGAAGTGGAATGAAGTCTTCAACCCGAAAGCCAATAATAGACAGAGATAATAGGGTTAATGGAGGATATACAAGTTGCTTTACAACTAAGAGTTTTCAACTTTGATGCTAAATTATATATATATATCAATCCCGATTTTGGTTTCCAACTTTGCAGAACTCTCATTTGATTATACAAAGAGGATCTTTGCGTATAGAATCCCTTTTCATTATATATATATATATATATTATGTGACAAATATTTATAAAAATTAACACGAAGTAGTAAAGATGAACAAAAAATACTACAAATTAATAAAAAATGGGTAACAAGTGATAAAAATGATAACAAGTGATTAAAAAAAATGTAAAAATTTAAAAACCCTAGTAGAACATTACACCAGTTTCTGCCCCATTTTTCTAGCATCTATGTTAAATGGAGTCCAGAAAAAATTGCCATAAACTGGTCTTATTTTCTATTAGGGAATAGTAAAAATTAATAAGAAATATTAAAAATTCACAAAAAACAGTCACAAAAAATGACAATAAAGATATTACAAATCTATATTAAGAGAACTCATTTTTCATTCCGATGGATTCAAACAAAAGCTTTTTTCACGTCCCTAGTAGAAATCTGCATCTAAAAATCGGGGCGTAAGATGGGCCCTGACTCGCGCCTTGATAGATATCCGGGCGCGAGTCAGGGCCAAGCTTGCACCAGTTTCAATTACAGTGTATTAATATGGCATATTTTATCGGGAAAACTTATTTTCGATTCAGATTTATAGAAATACATTTTTTTATTCAGAAACTTTGATTGAAACGCGTTAATGGGACGCGTTTTCGATAATATTACTTTTGGATTCGAATTGATTGAAATACAAATTTTCATATTCGGAAGTATATGGATTAAAATGCATTAACGGGCCATTATATCGAGAATATTATTTTTTGATTCAAATTGATTGAAATATATAAATTTTCATATTCAAAAATCCGTATAGAAACGTATTATAACAGCTCACCTATTTAAGAAATTTATTTTTCGATTCACATGGATTCGAGTTTGCAGTTGCCAATTCGTAATAACGAATAGGCATGCATACACAGTCCTCATAAATCAGACGTGTATTCGCGTGGATTAAAAAATCAAATTTTCTATTAGTATGGACAAATAGAAAAGCATTGCGGATAAAAATGGACTCGTTCTTCCCAAAGTACAAATTTAAAGACTCTTAAAACAAATGCATTTCAATACGTTTTTATCCATTTTCGAATTTGAGCCACGAAGTGAGACATTATTTTTGCAATCGGTAAATTCGAGACGTCTCTATATTGACACTCGACTACAAACTTAATCACATTAGATGTAATTCTGCACAAATGTTATCACCACGAAAAGATGCCCCTATATCTCGAAGTATTTGATAACACACTTACTTACACGATTAAGCCTAATATTATACAAATCTCATGAAACAGCGACTCGTTCGTCATCTCGCTTCTCGAACGAAAAAAAAAGAGGAACCCGTCTCGTTGTATATACTGTATCTAGCGAGTTGAAATTTTCCCTTGGGAAAAATTACGTAACTATAGAGCACGTTTTTCGTGCAGGGATGGTGTAGTTAGATTAAAGCCATTCATCCGTGAAAAGGGTCGTATCGAAAATCGAAATTTTTATTTCGTTGTGGCGCAACGCGGGTTCACTATTATACGCGTTATACGAAGAGCCCGGATTGCTTACCCTCGAAAACCAGTTTTTCGAGAGACGAATTTTCTCTCTGATTGAATTTTCCAAATTCCTCCAAAATATCAACAACTGCCGCCAATGTCTACAAATTATTCATGTATATGTTTTTATTTTTTACGTAATTATTTTTTATTTATGATTTATATTTATCTTCTAACAACACTACGTTGATTGCGATAAATATTTTCATTTCTTTCGATTAATTTTTCTAAATTTTGTGTTCTTTTTTTAATTCCAACTTTTCGAAATAAATTCATTTCTTTCAATATAATTATCACCGAAATTTGGAATACTTTTAAAATGTTTTCAACAAAATTGTGAACAATACCTAAAGTATTTAAACTATGGTAAACGTGTGTACTATACATATGTATATTAGCTACGAGGTTTTGTTCGCTTTCATGTCTCGCCATCTAGTGATCACCGTGAGAATTTTGCGTGTGTAATTGATCGCCAGCCTTTCATCAAGCTTGTCTGCGGTAACCCTGAGATGGCAAGCTTACCCGCAAGTAATATACATATAGCACCTATATGTACAAATAATGCACGTACGTTTTGGTGAAACTTGAGCAAGCTGAAAAAGATAGCGGTTTTAAGAAGGAATCAAAGTGCAAAAATTTAAATTTTGAATTTGCACGTTATGAATAACATTTGATCATTTTCGTGAATATGTATACATTATCCACGATTCTCATTATTATTTTGTTGATCAATTTTTTCGACATTTTTAATTCTTTTTCAGTAACAATATATTCGAATTCGATTTTTTAATTTTTGTTGTGTTTATTTATTATTATTATTATTTTTATTATTATTTTATAATTGTCTAATCATTATTTATACGTTTTTATTGATTACAATATAATCTTAATACTTTATAATGCTCCATGTCAAAAATTATTAGAATCATTTCGAATTATCTTAAAAAAATTCACTGTAAATTTATGTCGATGTTTTTTTTTTTATTTGCTCGATTTTTTTTTTATATTTGTTTTACATTTCCAATAATGATAAAAATTTATAAAATGTACCATTTAATGAAGAAATATGAAACATGTTGACAAAAATATAGACGACAATTGATAAAAAACAAGATAAAAAGACAACAGAAAAACCAAGAACGCAAATTAGGATAAAGTAAATAAAAATGCGGAAACAGTACTAAAATGACCAATATCCATTACAGAAATTTAAAAGACAATGCTCAAATAAATTTGACAAATTTTGGCAAAATGTGAAACGACAATAATGATGCCAATGAATTGCAAATGGTAAAAATTAAGAAAAATTAGTAATAATAAAATTGAGATAGTAAAAAGTGATAAAAACTAGTAAAAATTTAAAAATAAAAGTAAAAATTAACAAATAGTAGTATGAATGACAAAAAAATAGTAAAAAGTGATGTAAAATGGTAAATACAAGTGACAAAATATAGTAAAAAGGAAACAAAGAATAGTACGAATTAATAAAAAATGTCGAGAAGTGACCAACAATGGTACAAATTAATAAAAAATACTAAAAAGTGATTAAAAATGGTAAAAATTAAGGAAGAAAGTAAAAATTGACAAAAATATTGAGAAGTGACAAAAATTAAGTGACAAAATATAAGTGATAGAAAATGGTATAAATAAATAAAAAATGGTAAAGATAAACAAAAAATGGTAAAACTGAACAAAAAATATAACAATTAACAAAAAATAGTACAAATTAACAAAAAATCTTAACAAGTGACCAACAATGGTAAAAAGTGACAAGAAATAATTCAAATTAATGATAATATTATACATTATCAAAAAATGGTAAAAAATATTAAAAAATAATAAAACTGAGAAAGAAGAACATAGTAAAAAGCGATAAAAATCATTAATTTTAGCAAATAGAAGTATAAATTAACAAAATATATTGAAAAGTGACAAAAAATGGTACGAATTAACAAGAAAAAAAAATAGTAATAATAATAAAAAGCAGTCAAAATTAACTAAAAAGGAAAATTTAAATTAACAAAAAATGTTAATAAGCAACGTAAAATTGTAAAAATCGACAAGAAATAATTGATGCACACTACATTCCCTGCAAACACTAAAAGTAATACGGAAAGGCAACATTTATATCATTGTTACTTGTTACGTAAAAGTTATATATATAGTTGTTACACACCGGTTTTAAATTTTCAGAGTAGCATTATTTGTTATATTATAATTTATATTATAAAATTATAACAGTTGTTTAATGCTAAATTGAACACTCAATAATATTTGAAGCATTCTTTAAAAAGTTTCGTAAAAATAATCGTTTTCGTATCGGTAATACACCATTATTGTTTTTGTTTCTAAGGCTCAATCCGCTATACCTTATAGTTACATTCGATTAGTGCGAATGAGTTTCCTTTATTGTTCTGCTTTAAACGCGATAATCTTCCGGCTGAATTATTAATGAGTCGAGGAAGATGAGGTATATATATAACGTGCCGCATCCAACGGGATGAATATACAAGCGAACCTAAAAGTCTCGCGGCTCGATGCAGCGTTTGAAAGGCGAGAACTGTGGTCGAAGGTCGGAAAACAGAGAAAATTGAAAGACGAAGCGTAGCAAAGCCGGAAAGAAAAAATGCAAATATTGGTATAAGAGAGCAAAAAATATCCCTTTTCCTTCGGACACTATTTCTATGACCTTACGCTCCTCGCCATCAACAGAAGATTCTCTCATCTGCTCATTTTAAATCACCATGACCTATTTCGTTCTAGCCTCCGCGATATATACGTTCCGATTTGCATTCTCATAATTCCAATTAGTTTTCGCTAAATATCCGCGGTCATTTTTCGCCGCATACTTTTGCTTTGTTTTTCACGATGAAAAAAAGGTTACTGCGGACATTACAACTGCGTCAAAGGATTTTTCAAAACGCGATCAGATCTCACATTTCAAATGATATACATGAACTTTTACCAATTTTGAAAAATTTCTTTCGAAAGGACTAAAATAATTTTTGCCGCAATATATGTATACGCCATTTTGTATAATCAATGTATGTTCGATAATTGGAAAATTTGCAGCAATATACATGCGTGCTGGTGAAAAAAATCAATTGAAACATTATTAGAAAATGAGTTTTACTCTTGGTATTGAATTTCCAAAGTACGGTGTGTACCTGTTTCGTAAAATGGGTCACATACAACACCGAACACTTTTAAACTTTGGTACACGAACATTATCACATAACTCGCTGCGTCATCGGTCCAAAGTATAACTAATAATCGTAACTTCCGTTATAACTTTTCAAAACAAGACGATTAAAAATACGCTGGATATAAGAGAGAAAAGTTCGCCGGAAAAGCAGTGACGTGACGGATAAATAAATAAAATATATACATATTTTTTTTTTAAGAATTATCAGTATTGCATTGGTAAATAAATTTTGTAGTGTTTCATTGAGACGAGTAACACTAATTGATAACGAAATTAATAAAAAATGTATTTCGACCACCATTTTCAATTGAAAATATCAGAATTTTAAATAAGAAACGTTCGAATAGATTTTTCAAATATCATAATTCTGCCATTTTGTATTTTTAATGACAAACATAAAAAATATGCTTTATTTATAGATTGAATTTGATAATATGTCATTGATTCATGTAGTCATTGCCAGTCCGACATTTTTAATTTTCAATAATAAATATTTGAACAACCACAGATAGAAGTTATAATCTACACCAATTGTACACAATTCTAATTCGCCATTTTGAATTACGTATTTAAAGAATAAACAATATTTAAACTGGAGAAAAAGCGAATGTCATATATATTTACGAGTATTTAACTCTTTATAAATTCGGTGTGTCTTACAGATGTCGTTTCCGAAATAGAGAAAATATTCAAATTTCAAAATGGCGGATGTACAGCAAGGTTAATTTCGTAAAGCAATTTTATGTTATTTTATTTTTATTTTTTTTTTTTTTAATATAAACTCTAAGTAGATCAGCCATTGTTATTTGGTAATTGTTAATAGTAATTTGAGGAATTACGAATATTGTATTGTTAAACCTTCACATCGAAATGTACTTCAGAGGAACGAAAGAATAGACGCGACTAAAAATTAAAACGAAAATGAAAGAAACAATACCATTGAAGTTCTACCGTTGGAAAATCAATGTAATGATGTAAAAAGTCAAAAATGTACACGGCTCTCGTCAGCTAAATTACAATTAATGGCGGCAAAGAAGAAAAAGAAAGATCTACAACGGGGAAAACGTATTTATCGACCGAGCTCTTAATAAAAGAAGGAAATGCTGAAAAATGGCAGAAATAAATGAGAGCGAAATCGCGATACGAACTGGAAAGGTGAAAAATGGTCAGGAAAACGTAGAGGAGAAAATTGCGTCGGGCTGAAATGGCTCCAAAACTAAAAAAGACCTTCGCAGAATAGCGAGCATCGCACGTCCGCGTTCATTGTTCCAATTACAAACGCGCGATGCTCGAATGCGATGCGAAATCATTGTTTCTCGAATAATCAATTGGCCCCTTCGTTGTTTCTCTGATAAACCGAATTCACCACCACGATCCAGCTAAGGCTGAAACTCTACGAGAGATACATACACCCGAAAATAGACAGAAAGAGAAAGAGAGAGAATGAAACTGAGATAGTGAAAAACGATGCTGGAGAAAAAGATATAGGAAGAAATCAAAAATGAGAGAGAGAGAGACAGAGAAAGAATAGGGTATATGTGTATATATATATATACACACGAGTCATTACGCGACCTCTGACGGCCTGTTCTTTTTCTTCCTGCTATATTTCCCATGTCAGGGCTTTCGATTCTCCTCACGGCCGAATGAAGCGACACAAAAGCCCTTCACCGATAACAATACCTTTGGCTTCATCAAGACATGAAAGCTCATTGTTCGTCGGTATATTAAGTAAAATTAATTTTATAGTTCGCGCTTCGCTTAAATACCAGGCATTCCTACTGGCATGCGATGAATTAACGGAAACCGAAGCGGGTCGCGCAAAATACAATCTTGGTTCTTATAATTTATAACGACTTTATAGCTTCATTTTTTATTTTACCGCAGACATACCAATAAGTCGATTCGTCGATTTTCCTTGCCGCGAAATAACGTTACGAATTTTATGAATTCTTGATTTTAAACGTTTTGAAATTACGTATAAATAAATGAAACTATTGAGATGTTCAAGCACTCGACATCAAGAAAGTCGCGCTGGATCAGAACGTACGAAATTACGTATTTTGCGCCCTATTGAGGTTTTTTCGTAAAACAACGCTATAAAAATGATGTTAACTCTAACGTACAGAAAGGCAACTTCACATCATACATATTTTCCATCTTGCTTGTGTACAAGAAAACCCTGCTTAAAACTTTAAACGCGTTTTTGCTCGAAACTGTATGTTGCAATAACAACTGGTTTGCAGCATATAATACAAGAAATTTTGAATCGATTTACTTGAAATGTTAACGGCACCATAAGATTTTTAATATAAGTACTTAGGAGTCTTTCATAACATTAACTATTGCAATAGTTATAAATAAATTCAGAACGGGGTTTCTCACGAAAATCAGAGTCATTTTTAAAAGGCGCGCCATTACTTCAAAATTCGATAGTTTTATAAATCCTTATACGTACTTATCTATAGCTATTACAGCTAGCTTATAGATTAAGAAAAGAAAATTTTTGTTTTTGTTCCCGGACGATATTTGCACAACATTCTAGTAACAATTATGTAACAACTACTTGACATTTACGTAATAAGTAACAATTATGTAAATTTTACGTAACTTTTTTTCTTCAATGTTTACAAGCTCCCGAGTGACTTTTTTAAAAAGAGTACAGGCTATCGCTATTTTGATATTTTATTATATATGTATACATCCCTCCCTATAATGTTCTTGAAATTTTAGTATCGTGACTCGATGAAAGGTTCAAAATCATTTGAAAAAAATCATTTTGTTCAAAAGTCCTTTTAGTTAAAATTAATTTTTAAAAATCACAATTTTTAACAAAAAATTTGAATTCAAATAGTTGCATTTTTTAAGTAACATTTTTTAACAATATGTAGAAAAAAAGAAAAAGCATAAAATAAAGAGTAATCTCTGAACCCGAACTGAAATATTAGGTATATTTTCGAATTATAAAATAGTATTTTAGATAAATTAATGTTTTCCGTATATTTATTTTTTATCCGTATTTATTTTTTCTTAAGTGGAATGTCTTCTTTATTTCAACTTTTTTGATATAACGGGTTAATTAAAAATACAAAAATAATTATTGATTTTTCGATTTCGAAAAAAAATAAATACAAAAAAAAAAAAATTTGCAACAAATTTTTTACAATGACTAACGAAAATGTGTTAAATAAAAAATATATTGAAAAAACTTATTATTAAATCTAGCAATGAATTTACAAAAAAAGGATTAATCCAGAAAATATCTTTAATCATTAATTTGACCTTTTAATATAGATTTAAAATTAATAAAATAAATAATGATCTTTCCTAGGCAGAAAGTAATCGTGACATTCCGGTTTATTATAAAGGCCCTATATGGGAAGACCACCATAAAATCTGTACGAGAAAATCTCTCGATTCTGTCTAGATTTTACTTACAAAATCTATAGAAGTAAAAATTACTGTAAATTCTGCCTCGTTTCTATATCGCTTTTGTCTAGAAAATACAATATACATGACTATTTCTATAACAAATTCCTCTTAAATAGGTTAAAATAAAGTAGTCCATTAAAATTTGCAGATATGGTAAAGAAAGAACGCTTACCATTTCGTAAAGGAAAACGTAAAGCACAATTAAAAATGATAAATAATTTAAGAGTAATATATTTAATGAAAATAACTAATAGTAACAATGTGAATCATTTGCTGAATTGTAAATATTAGGTATTAGGAAATGCAATTTGGATTAATGTCCATCGTATTCGGAACGAAAAATGTCAGGAGCCGGAAAGAGAGAGAAATGCTTATATAGAAATAGTATAGAGGAAGATCATGAAGACTGAGAAGAAGAATACGAAGGAAGAGAATGAAACGACGGATTTGGAGACGATTCTAGTGAAGATAATGATGACAATCGCAGCAATAATATCAATAATGATGGCCTTGGAAATAGTAGCAGCGATACAATTATAATGGCTGCGATAATAATAATAATGGTAATGATGATAATACTGATGAACAAGAAGAAGAGCTACAAATAAATATCGTTAATAATAAATCACGTGTGAGTGGGCAGTTTTTCACGGTTTTCAATCTGTGCAGTGTTTCCTAGATAAAAAAACTAGGCATATTCTACTTAGATCATGTACATAGACTGTTATCATGGTCCTTTAGGCGTCTACCAGGTACATTGGGGCTATATATAGTTTTCCAGTCTAGAACAGGTATAATTATTCATGGTAATCTAGATAGAATCGATGCAGCGCCACGATTAATTTCTACTAGGGTTTACCTTATACTTAACGTAAAAATGTATATAAACATTTCTTTCAATTTATTTAATTTTGATAAAAATAATTCAACTAAACACTATTTCTCACTGTATATGGTCAAATTAAAAGTTAAATCAAAGTACCCTGGTAGAAATGAAAACATTTCTTAGCCAATTCTTAGACAGTTCAGATATTTACCATATGTTAAAGGCATAGGAGAAATGGATAGTGTAAGAAAAAAATGGATAGATTTCTACTAGGGTACTAATTAAATAGTAAAGCGTGTTTATTTATGTGTATATAGGTAAACAAGACTAAGATTATGTATAATAATTATTTTAAATTTGCAATTTTTTACATTCTAGGTTAGGTCGACAATTGTTCTACTATACTTTAGATCCCCTATTCATTCATTCAAATACAACGTATATTCTTTTACTCGTGTCCTACGTCAAGCAAAATCTGCGTATATTAGAAAACTAATAATAACCATCAATATAGTTTAAATTCAAATTGACGCGCAGTTTCGAAGGCTAAACTTGACTATATCTTAAGCGATAATATTCAGGTCACATTATCAGGTCATCTGATTTATCTAATTAATTTTAATCGCTACAGTATAGGAATTCGTATAATTCCTGAAATCCTGCGGTATTCGCTACTTTTTTGAAAAAAAAAGAAAAAAAATCCCCGCTCAACATGTTAATTAGCAAAATAATAATGATAACAAGTCGGGAGATTGCGCAAAACATGCCGGAATCGTCACTGTATACGCGCGTTCATTTTGCAGAAATAATGCTCGAGATGGAATTAACTACGAACAGCTTTCATTTACAGAAGTCGACACTGTTATCGAGAATTAAAACTCGGAACGACTGTAAAATCCTCCAAGTGAATCTGGAACAATCTTAATTCGTGCAGCACGGCTAATGATCTCGAGTCGCAAAACTGTATTATTCTAAAAGAGAAACAGACATAGGAATGTGAACAGTAGCATTTCCGTTTGTCACGAATTTTATCCTTTACCAAAAAAAAAAGAATACTGAAATTAATATAATAATAAAAATATCTTTTCTTCATAGCTTGACAGCTCGCTTCTTTTTTTATTTCTGTGTTGTAAATTATTTCGGTCCATCAAGAAGTTATGTTTAATTTCAAGATCGCCAATTGATCTGACTCTTAAAATAAAATGTCCTACATTTTGAAAATCCCATTATTCGAGTAAAGCATATATACTTCATATACTCAATGTGCAACACAATTGTTTATTAATCTTAGTTTACTTGGAAAGATTGATTTATTCGCAACGTTTTATTTTAAAACGTGAAATTTGCATATACGTAACTGTATATTGGAAAATGTATTGTATGCATGTATGTACATCCTAGGATTGTAAAAATAATAAAAAATAAGATAATATAAGAAGTAAAAAAATTAAGTAATATAATATACACTATGTTTTTTTTATCTAGCCACGAGTCTGGCCAATAAAGCATTACTCTCCTTGGATTCTTGTGCAAAAGAATTTCAGTCCGATTGAACATGCTCTTTTTTCAGTCAGCCAGTTTTTCCACGTCACGATCAATAACGAATTGCATTGTTCAGACTTTCAAAGACTCAAAATAACAATTTACGTATTTTCGGTAATTCTTTTGTTTGTTTGTTTTTTTTTAATCCGATTTTAATTTTTGTTCGCACAGAACAATTTAGTACAGACTCGAAAATAGCGAGTAACATAGAACTACATTCAATTTCCTGGGAATATAGTTTTCCTATATTTTGTTGTAAAATTTATTAATTTGCGTAGTCTTTGTTTTCTTTTCCCTTTTATAGATTTATAGATTTTTTACATTTATGATAACGTTTGTCGGATTTATGTACCTAGTGTTTGTTTTTTGTTTTCTTTAAATATTTCGCTTTCTTAATATATATATATATCTTTTTTTATTCTTTATGATTTATTTTTGTAATCTTTCACCACCTTTGTTTTTTTCTAAAAAAAGTTGCCATTTTTTAAGCAGATACAAAACAACGAAAAGTCATAAAAAGCACTGCGTATATATGGTCGGAAAGCAACAAAAAATGACAAAAATATGCAATAAAAAACAAGCATATTAAAAGAAAAATGAATAATTAGCACAATCAATAAAAATTAATGAAGGTCTATATATTTCAAATGTAAAAAATAAATAAAACAATAGAAAATGCGACAAAAAAAAATAGCAAAAATCAAGACAAAAGAAAAAAAAAAGAATGACAAATAAAGAAACAAACAGATAAATAATATTCATCATGACTGACGTTATCGCATATAGAGATAAGAAAATCCATTACTTTTTTTCTCGAGAATAATTCGTAATACCGCAATGAGAACTTAAGAAAGATAAAAGATGCTGCACGCCGGAAAGAAACTTTTTAACGCGCCGGAACCCGCGAAGCGCATGAAACATTGCAACAATGAATATATTATACGGTAAAAGTGAAAAAGAAATGTGCACGTGAAATTCCGAATAGCGAAATGAAATTATGCATAAAATACATTCATGTATTCATAAATTAAAATGACCTGTTATACCTGCAGAAAATATTCCAAGGCACAAAAAAAAAAAAGAAAAAGTGTACATAAGAAATATAAATCTAATAAAATGTTGAGAAATCAAAATGAAAAACAAGTTGAGAAATCGTTCTGCCATGCATTTATATCGTCCTAAAACAAAGAGGAGAGTAATAACTGATGTTTAAAATTTCAGCGGGAGGAATGATCAAACGGAATATTACATTGAAAAGGAATGAGTAGATTTCACAATTTTAATTTGTATGAAATGAAATTCGCAGAGTGAAATTCGCATTTCGTATACCGCAGCTTCTAAAAGTGGCTGCCTTGCAGGCGGGTATTTTGTATTGTGTAGCGATGTAATTTTCGCATCCACGAGCTTTAATTGAATGCCGATAAAATTTCGGAGACACTGAGATACATTTATAGCCGGAATCACCGCTTCTGCACGCCCATTAACCTTTGAATGTAAACGACCGCTTAATTCGCCTCTTTCCAACTGTAATAAAGTGCATCGACGTGGATATAAAAAAGGGAATTTCTATACAAATATATAAGAATAATATATGTACATATATTTTTTTGTACGATTTTTCATTACGGTTTTTTCAGTATGGTTTTTTCGTACGGTTTTCTGTACGGTTTTCTGTTTGTTGTGTTTTATATGATTTTAGTTCAATTTTCTGCACAGTATTTTATTTTACTAGTTTTGTGTACTACTTTTGTGTAAGATTTTTGTGTATGGTTTTTTTTATTTTTTGGTAATATTTTGTATACGGTCTTTTAAGCATTTTTTGTACATTTTTTTGTGCGATTTTGCTGTACGAGTTTCTTTACTTTTTGTACGTTTTTTTAAACCGTATTTTGTGTACGGTTTTTTGTGCTGGTTTTTTAATGCTATTTTTTATGCTATTTTTTTGTACGACTTTTCTATGAGATTTTTCTGTGAGATTTTTCTGTGATATTTTTCTGTGATATTTTTCTATACGGTTTTTGTGTGCATTTTTTTTGTACGATTTTCTGTATGGTTTTTCTGTATGGATTTTCTGTAGGGTTATTTTGTACGTTTTTTTTGTACGGTTTTTTTGTACGGTTTTTTTTTGTACGATTTTTCACCGCATTTTCTGTATGGTTTTTAAGTATGGTTTTTATGTAGATTTTTTGTGCGATTTTAAAAATGTTAAGTTATCATGATAATTATATTCAATTCGTGATTTACAATTCATAACTTTTCACATTGAAAATAATAAATTTTTTCTTCAGTCTATAGGTGAGTCGGTCTATTTAGTTTTTGAAAATTTTTCGTATTTTATTAATGTTATTCAATTCAAGCGCCGAAATAATAGATATACATATTATATAATTGCGACGTAATTGAGAATTTGCCCGTTAAAAGTACATCAGATATCGATTTTTCACCAAGTTATTTTCATAACACACGGTAACACACCGATTAAAAAGTTGAAATATAAAATTTGTCTGAAATCGACGTCATCGAGCGTATTAATAGCTGAAAAACCGAAAGCGGAAAAATCAAATACTCTTTGGCTTTATATATACGTATACCTAAGAAAGTTTTAAAAGGGCTCGAAATTCCGAAAGAAAGTTATCCCAAGTGAATTCCGATCAATGCGTTAGGTTCGTTTTAGCTTCGCCTGCTAAGCGATTGAAGATTGACGTTTCTAATTAATGTTGTTCCTCGGCAATTCAGGATAAAGCCAAACTGAACTGTAATTTCCCAAGGTCTATTGAGGAACTTTTTAATTCTTTCATTCAATTACATTGAATTCTCGCTTCGAAAAACGGTTTATAAATATATATAAATTTTTAAAAACTTTCTTACACCGTGATTTTCCACATTTATATATATATATATATATAAATAGTAGATGTAAAAGAGAACAAAATTTAATCAAAGCGTCGATTTCGCCTCCGACATGAAAATGGAAAACTTTCTTAAGCAATTGATGCCCTCTGAAATTCTTTCGAGTAACGATTGGCTACTCTTTCGAAACAATGCACGTTTCACTCTTAAAAGGTCTATATCCTTCCTGGTCGCGCGTAAATCGAATTCCACTCCTTAACTTCTTCGAGCGCAAAAATTAATTTCCGTAATAATATATGTATTCTTTTGAAACAAAAAAAAAAAAAATAATTTCATTGAAAGTTCCTATAAAAATGTTCGTTCTTTCCTCGAAAGACGATTTCCTCGTTTTTTTTTTTTTTTAATGTGGAATATCGCAACGAGAAAATTGTGCATGTATATAATCCGCATGATGGCATTTGGACGCGAAAAATTTTAAAAACAGTCCTTGACGGCATTCGAGCAAATTTATTTAAAGTCTCGCTTTCAAAATTTATCAAGTATGATTTGCGAGTTACGCAGACTCTGCAGGAACGTTATTCCAGATCGATTAACTAAAAATGGATGACAAATGTGAAACTGATTTTAAAATCACGCATGGCTATGATAAAGTTCTCGGTGCAATCGACAATGACAGATTTCACCTTTTATTATAGTACGTGTGTACTTTCGACATCAATTTCGCTGATAAATGGCTTAGTTAAAAAGTAACGGAGCAGTAGGCGCACTTACAAAGTATATAGTGTATACGGATATGTGATATACGTAAATAACAATGCAACGAAGGCAGCCATAGATCATTCAATTCTTGACAGTTGTTGACGACTAATTTAAATCTGTAACACGAACTATATCAAAGTTCGTAAACGACACGTTCTTACTATATACTTTCGGACGTAGGGATTATTATTATTAATGTTGGAGGATTATTTTCATGTTGGTAGTAAACAAGAAAGGGGGAATTAGTTAAAAAACAGTTATTGTTATAATTGAATATTTATTATTTGTAATCCTTGTTAATTCGTGTCTTGAATGATTGAATTCGTTAATAATTGCGTTATTGTTACGAAATCAGTATTAAGTAGAATATAAAAAAAATTCACATTCGTAGGATTGGGTAATGATTAGGTGAAAACTTAAAAGTTTATAATTAAAATGATAAGGAGATAATTAATTGTAACTTAACTTTTGTTATTTTTTAAGTGGTTCACTTTCGACTACTTGTTAGTTATTGTTTTTTCAACTTTCAACATTTAACTATCTTATCAATTTAATGTCTTTATTAAGTAACTTTCAACTTTAAGTTCTTCAACTTTTAACGTTAATCTATTATCTTGTAACTTTTATTTTTAACGTCGTTAATTTTGTTGGCTTTGATTTTTTGACCTTTTAATAAAATTAACTCTTTTATCTGTTAATTTAAACTTAACTTAGTAGAATTGAAAAAATTAAATCATCATCCTAACCTTGCATACAAAAATACAAAAATACAAAAATTTGAAAAGCCGCAGTTAAAGATTGAGGCGCGTAACGCGAAGATTAGAAAATAAAATTAAATCAAAATAAAGGTAATCGCATCAATTTATTTTTTATTTATCATTACTCTATTCATGTTGTTTGCAAATTAATTGCAAAGATTGCGGGAGCACTATGTAAGTATTCACTCGATTAAGTTAGGTAAAAATGTAGATGATGCATTACTTTTAAGTTGATAAAGTTCATTTGAAACGTTAAAGTTATATATTCAACTATAATAATAACTAAATAAATTTAACTTGATGGTTGAAAAGTAAAAGTTATATCTTGATTATAAATTGGATAAAGTTGTTACCATTATATTTAGGTTTAAAACGTATGTAACTTTAAAAAAAGTTAAGTTAAGTATAAATAAATATAACTTTATTGAATAGTAAAAGTTTTTTTTACTTAATAAGTGAATACAGTTGATGTGATATGTAAGTTTCAACTTAATTTACGTAACTTTTAAAAATTAATATTGTAGATAACAAAATGAATAATTTATTAAAATAAATTTAGACTTATGACATATATTATGTCCCTGAAGATGACAACTTGTATTGTCGAAACGTTGCACGATTTAATTTCATAAAAATGGCAATAAGATAATAATTTTTGAAACACCTTAACTTTTATCACGTTAACTTAATTGAGTGTAAACATTATATTGATAATAATTGATTTCTTTAATTAGCTTAAATGTTATATGTATGTAGTTATTGTTGTATTTACTTACCTCTTGACTAATTGTAAGTTAAACTTTTTATTCTTTAATTTCAACATAACTTTTTTTTTTACTTGTGGTTAATCGACAAAGTTAACTCACTCTCTACTTTCTCGTAACAATTTACTTTGTAAAATGTCACTAATAATGAAATGGTTTCAATTTAAATTTGGAGGAAAGAAAAGTGTATTTTAACAGATTGCTTCTTCAGATTTTTGTTCTACATTCGACACTAAATAAACGAGTAAAGTGCTGATATTATTTAAAATTAATTAGTTGATTTAATCAAATATCGATTCTGGAACTAATTACGGAAAGTGTAATTTATTCTCCCCCAGGCGCACGCATATATGTGCCGTCCGGCTATACGTTTCAAGGTGCAGACAAAATAATGCGTGCTTCTGGATTTGATTTTTACATATCTCGCCATTGAATTATGAGTAAGCTTCTATTGATTAAATTGATTTTATAATCTACGAGGAAGTTCGAAGTACGAACAATGTGTTTCGTCTCGAAAGTCATCTCTTATATATTACCATTTCGCCTAATGTTTTTATTATATATATAACTTTGTAAATTGATTTTTTTTTTAATTTATAATTTTGATAAAATGCAGGATAATCAAAGCATATAGTTTCGAATGAATGATAATATTTTTCATCCATTTTATTATTTCAAGTTTCATGCGGCGTTTAAAGAAAGATATTATTATGTGGTTTGTGAGCGTAAATATACGTGTGTACTTTTGTTTAACATAAAATTTAATGAATCATGAACTCATATGAACCGTATTTCAATTTTACTGCTTTTCTGCACAATATTAACTTTACGACATTGGATAATATCTGTCAACTTTGGGCTTTTGATAGATAAGTTTCTGTTATATATATATATATATGCAATATTAAATTAGCACTTGGCTAACTTCATGCATAAAGCCAGTTCCATGTATACATATTTTACCTCTTATATACATAAGAGCATACAAATATTAGAATATTTACATTTAAATATACAATTTCAATGACATAAGTTCCATTAAAATTGTAATAATAATAATAACAATAAAAAATTTTTATTACTTCGACCCGCTCCGTAGGTCGGAAGAAGTATTGAATTTGGTGCCCCTGACAAAAACAATTACCCCCTATTTTTTCATCAAATGTCCACGTTTCAGACCATAAGGAACCCAAAAATACAATAAAACAATTTTTGTCCGTTAGTCTGTACGTACGTACGTTACGATAATTTTTACGCGCTGTAACTCACGAACGAATGAACAGAATTGCTTTCATAAACTGTTTTTGGATATGCCCTGGCCTAACTTAAAACTGATTAGTTTTTGGAATATATCCACCGGGGCGTAGAGTAGGGGAACTCGAAAAACCTTTATTTTGCGATGTAATTTTGAAAAGCTGTAGCTCACGAATAAATTGACAGAAAAGCTTTAATAACCTCTTTTTGGATATGTCTACCCCAAACTTACACCAGATAAGCGGCTGGAATTTATACTTTATCCATCAAGTAATAAAGAAGGGGGAATGAAAAACTGCCTTCATTTTTTATAGGAAAATTTGTACAAACTCGAGTAGTGTTATAACGAAGCGGAATTATCGCGAGTTGGACAGATAATTTAGATAAATAATAGACTTGATGAAAGTAAATGAAAAGTTTATTTGATGAGGGCGGGATGACGACGATATTTCTCGTTCGAATTCGGAATTAAAAATTAGGTTGAGAACCGCGAGGACGCCATATTTATACTACTTAACAAAAGAACGATTGTTTTTAGAAAGACTATCGTTTCTTAGATATACTATATTCAAATATTTGAAATTACGAAT
>JAPYZR010002379.1:0-22357 GCA_030522945.1 Trichopria nigra
TGTAAAGTTTTCAGATGGCAATAAACCGTTTTTGCACACACACGTGTCTCCAATTTATTTCTATATTAAGTCTTCAAAGTGAAATCCAGCAATAAACATAAGTCGTTCCGATATGCAATGTATGTTCAACTAATACTTCGTCTATTTTTCATTTACACACACATATATATATATATATATATATATATATGATGTTTTATAATATAATGTTAATTATAACCTATGTTTTTACAATTCGAAAAATTATGCAGTCTATTTTTGCGTACGTATATGTAAAAGGATATGTACATAAATTGTATTATTAAAACGAAATATTTACACATCAGATGAAGTATATCATTTTTTCAAACATTTTGAAAAGTTTCGCGCTACCCTCCTTCTAGAATCAGTGAAATATGTATATATATACATCTCATATTATATCAGTGATACATATACATATATATAAGTCGTTGATTTGTTTATATGCGTGTATGCGCGCATTACATACATTTACACCAATCAACGACATTGTAGTTCTATCTTTCACGCCAGACGTCACTGCAGATGCTTGACCGACCAGGGCGAATAATTTTCGCAAGTTTTCAGTCAGTCTGCCAGTCTCTGCCTCATCCTCAAGTCATCTCAAATCTCTGATGTGTTTAGGTTATTTATAATATACGAAAAATTCTTCAATTCTTAGTAGCATTCAATTCAACAAATTTGTCTCGTCCTGTATTCTGGCCGAGATGACTTACATTTCAAACGGGAAGAGATCTTACACCAAATTTAAGGTATATATGATGTACATTTTTATTACGAACGTCCTATTTTTAGCTTACATCTATATACGACAAGCATCGCATAACCATAAATAACGTTTCAAAGCTTGTATACGGATAGGTCGCATAAACTCTTGACACTACATAACATCAAGGTCGATAACAAACATTTCCTTCTCGTCACAAACAAAAACTACATGAAATTACGCTATGTACAATTGTTGTACATTGGATGCACCCATAACAAAACATTATAAGTTCGAAAAGTTAAATACCTTATGTTGACCTGTCAAAAAAACTTTGAAACGATCCCTTGTTTTGAGTCTTGTACGTCGAAGAATATTAAATTAAACCAATTTATGTATTTCAGAGCTTTGGCGAGCAAGATGCGTTTCTTAATAGAATATCAAAAACATTGTACTATTCCAAATTACCAATTAATGATCGCCTGAGTCTACCTGTCACAGGTTTGTATTCTAAAATTTTTTTTTCCTTTATTATTGTTTTGCAGAATGAGCCTATGAAAAATTATTATTTAAAACAAATTCATTCTATATTAAGTATTAAAATTAAAATATTGACTATTGAATTACAGAACTTGCTGCTGAGATCTTTACTGAAGTAAAGAATGGCCAATCGTTGGAACGCCTTGATATGGATGAGGCCAGTCGCATCTCTAGGAATGCTTGTGTCTCACCTTGCTCTCTTGTTTTGGCTCTACTGTATCTAGAACGATTGAAAGACTGCAATCCCGAATATCTGCAAAGAGTGGCACCTTCCGAATTGTTTTTGGTTTCTTTGGTAGTTATTGGTATATTTTTAAGCGTGAAATATTTCGATAAAAATTCTGTTTAATTACAAAGATTTATCTATAGATGGTGGCAAGCAAGTTTCTTAATGATGATGGAGAAGAAGATGAAGTTTATAACGACGAATGGGCGCAATCTGGACACTTACCCCTTTCCAAAATGAATAGTTTGGAAAAGGACTTTCTGAAAGCAATTGTAGGTTTTATGTCTTTCTTTGCATTTTCATTCCAACTAGTATGAAAATGAAAAAAGTCTTCAATATTTTTTTGGATTTAACAATATCAATAATGTTACCGTTTCAGGATTGGGAGGTCTTTGCACATAATGAAGATTTTTGGAAAAGACTTCAGAGGCTAGAGAAAGACATCGCATACAAGGAAGGTCGAAAAAGAGGATGGTTCTCGTACACAGATCTTAATTCTCTTCTAGACTCCTCTCAACTTGCTGTATTGATTCAAACTGTGCTTGGTATATCTTCACTTTGCCTAGTTAGCTATGCCATAGGAATTGTTGCATTACTGGGATCCGTTGCTGTCGCTAGCCAATTATCTGAAAATCTACTTACATTGAAACATCAAAATCACCTTGATAATGCGTCAAATATGGACTGTTCTGCAACTAATTGTGATCAACAACAAGCATCAAACGATCAATCCGAAGACATTTTGCTCCCATCTTTAGTTGAACCAGCCACGATTTGCAACGAATCTTGCAACAATTGTGAAATTTACTCTAATAAAACTGAAATGAGATGGAAATTGCTTGGAACTACCATTACCATTCCCGACTTTCGATTGGATGACTGGGAAAAGGAATTTTATCGAAGCAAAGCTTTCATAACAGATGCTGAATTTTTCGACACCGTGAATCCTAACATGAATAAGCATATGAAAACAGTAAACTGGAATGAAATGCTCAGTTCGAGTTTACAGTTTCCTGCACACAACCGGAATTACTTTTCAAAAGTCATATTCAGTCACTGACACTAGTGTAAATTGTTTTTTTGCACTACAAAGGTAACTGAATAAGTATAATCTGTAAAATGTAGAAAAATAAGCTATTTTGTTAATTTTTAAATTAAAATTAAAAAAAAAAAATTAAATGAAAAGATATATTTTTTGTACCAATGTCAAATCTATATTTTAGCTTGACATTTTTCAATAAATGTAACGCTAATAATGAAATGTTGGTGTTTTACTACTTTTCAATCACATATTCATAAGCGTTATCTTCATTAAACAATTCCCACCGGGTATTATTCCAATGTTGAATCGTTAAAATCTGATAAAATTCGGAGAACCGCTATAACAGCACGTATAACATCAATTATTCTAGCAAGTCGTTTCATGAAGCTACTCTTACGTTAGATCGAAAATATAAGCTCAAATTTTTTCGGCGAAGACTTATTCGACTAACATTCTTAGTGTTGTATAAATAAAATCTCCACACTATGTACACATGTCGATAAATACACAATACATACAAAAAAAGATCAGTTTGACAGAGTAACGAAATGTTAAGCTATGAGCATACTACGAATTACTGGACGACTAAGATAAGTCGCAAACATTTGACATTTGCGACAGATTTATATATAGAAGAAAGTTCTTGTTCTATACACTATCTGGCCCAATTTTACTGGGTTCCGTCCTGTTTCAAGTACGTTTGTTTCTTAACAGATTTCGCTTGTTGCATCTAAGAATCGGAAGGAGTTGTCGCTAAAGAATCTGTAGTCGCTGTAAGATCGGTTTCTTTTGGTTCTTTATGAAGAACGAGCAATGGTAACATTCCTAAAAAACAGCCTATTGTTACTCCCAGTACTCGACCCTGAAAAGATATCATTTTATATAAGTTATTAAAGTAAGGCCACTATAATTATTTATCATGATTACATATATCCTTATAACAATGTAAATAATAAAGTTTTCAAATTAAATTATGTGCATTTCGATTACTTACCAAATTAGCCGCTCTCCTTGATTTTGGCAAATCTAATTGAATAAGTGTTAGTTTCGGTGGTTGAAAACCAATTCTCTGTGCCAGTTTTTCCACATAGAGCGCTGATCCAATTCCTATAACGTCTGATACTGTGTTTCCAAATGCTGCCGCAGCCATCGTCGATAGAACTATAACGGATCCAATGGTGCCCTCAATGGAATCGCCCTACATAATATTTGAAGAATGAAGTAATAAATAACAAAGTAATATGTAACATTTCTTCACGTAGTGTAGATATTATTTTTAAAATAAATACTTAATAAAAAATATCTGCTATCAATTATCCCATTACAAGTACATTGCCAGAAATAGTAAACATGTAAGTAACACAGAGACTTGTCAGAAATACTTACGGCTATAATCATAATGAAGTTGTCGAGGAACCCAAAGCCAATGAAAGGAATTGCATTCGCCACAGACACTGGAAACATATTTTATATTTTATTATCTTCAATTAAAGTATAATCCTACGATTGATCTATAAATAAAATAGCTAAGCTCAAAGGAAATCTTTGACATGTGACTGTGATCAAACAGTTTGAAGACTTCGTTCTTGAACCGTAAAGTTCAAAAACCTTTATTTTCCAGGGTATTATTGGTTTGAAAATCATATCATTCGTATTTAGTGATAACGTATTGAAGCGAGATGTTACTTTACTTTGAGAATTAAATTGTATTCGTTTTACATTGTAAATATACAATATAATACGAGTGACTTCGTTTTTCCAACAAATGGAGTGAAAGAGTGACATTTGTTATCTTTTAACAAAAAAATAAGATTCTTTCAAGGCTGAAAGTTATATAATTGCTTCACTTTGGATAGAGTGAATTTAAGTTTTCGAAGAGAATTTATACTTCTTAAATTTAGTAGAAAAATATCAGAATTAATTCGTATAATAAAATACATTACTATTTTTGAAATATTTTCTAAATAATTTCTAAGCCACCGTAATATTAATTTTTTATTACTGATAATTGATTGCGATGTTCGAATTTCGAAGAAAATAAAAAAAAGTTCCAATATCTGGAAAATTAGTTTTTACAAAATAAGAATTCAAAAATGTTTCTTGTTTTTATATATATTTGAAATATATTTGCAAATATATGCCATTGCTTTTCGTAAGGTGAAACATTTTTTGTTAGACATTGGAAATGTAAACATATACCCACAAACATTTCGCCGCACGACTGACAATGGTAATTACATTGTAAATGTTCGGGAAACAATCAGTAACAGTTATCGACGTTCTTGAAATCAATTATTTGCACCAAATCGATAAATTTTGTCAATAAAGCGCGAAACATTGTACACTCGTCTTATCGAATGATTGGATTTGCGACTTCGCGATTAAAATTTTCCAGTGCACATATTTTTTTTACTATTTTGTATGCCGCACAGCTGGTTTTCGAGTGATTTTCAAAACCGTTATTAACATTTTTTCGAACTGAAAATGGCGGCTTTAATTTATATGTTTATTTTTTCAAAAATTCTACCGCCATATTGGTATAGCCATTTTGAATGTTTGCAAACCAACTTCAGATTAGTAATCAACGACCACAACATTCCCCGAGTAATATCATTTTCGATCGATGGGATACTCTTAGTTGATTCGGAGTCAGAGTAAACCAAAAAGTATTTTCCATGTTTAAAAATCTATAATTGAGAATATAATATAAAGTATTATGAAGAATTCGTTTAGTTTTGAAGATGAATACTTTTCAATACTCTTCTATCGTTTTCAATCCTATTTTTGACTATCTGAATGTATTTTACTTTTTCGATCAGTCAAAAAAAAAAAAAACAACAATGCGCATTCATGTATGATATTTTCTATTCGTAACATTGGATTGAAATGCAATGTTAGATAAATTATTTTTGTATATGAAAACCTCCGCAATTGACAAAATAAGGATTAAGAAATGATGAAACGATCGCATTTTTATTCATTCGAATCCATATTGGATTCTGCAATTGTATTGAAATGAATTTGACCGAGTTCACATAATATATATGTTAGCGAAGTGAATACACTTTTCAATACATTATGGAGTCCAAGATATTAACTAATTTTCATAGGTGTACTTAATGATTGTTTTTTGGATGTAATATGAATTCAAATAGAATTAATTTTTGATTCAAACTTATTGATAAAGCTTTTAATTTTTTTAATTAAAGATTTCGCTTCGTTGCTAATCCATTCCTTTTTTTGTTTTTACTTGACTGAATAGATTTTAATTTAAAAATTCTGTCGATCAAAAATTGTCAGTACATAGTCTGTCATTAGATTTTCGTTGTCGGGCCATTTTCTATTATCATTAGTTTTCATTCTATTTTATGGAGTATTTTTTTTTTATATCTTTCCGACAATTGACTGTTTTTTATTAATTTTCATTAATAATAATAATAGTAATTCTAATAATCGACTTTATTGAGATTGTTTTTGTTTTCCTTATATATTTTCTTTTCCTATGTGTTTTTAATTATACTGTTCTCTATTTCTTCATTTTCTACATTTACTCTTTTCTGATGTTTACTCATTAAATAATTAAACAATGACAAATGTATCGATTTACGTCGGTCGATTTAAAAGGCCAATGCTTAGAGAAAACAACAGTTATAACAATGAAAAAACTTACGAAACAAAAACAAAATGAAATGCAAATTTTTTATGACATTGTACCTGCAAATGAATGTATTTCAGAGGTCCATATATAGTACGAGCCGAAAACAGAGTTAATTTATGCTGCATACTTTAGAATGAAGCGGGTTAAGGTCTGCTTAAAATAAATACAAGTTATTCAACGGCTGTAACGAATTCGACTCTCAATTGCTTCGTTTGCCTTGAGGAAAATAATGTAACCATCTTACATATATTTTTAAAAAATTGGTCTTTTACTTATCCCGACATTTCGAATTTCGAAAAAGAAACAACTGATTTGGTTTAAATATAGCTTAATTGCTTAAAAAAATGTCTTCGATGCCCAATATACGATTACATTTTATTTATAATATTTATAAAAATATTTCTAAGGCTGATTGTTGCGTATTTAATTGAATAAATATGCTCCAATTTAATTTTATCGTTACCATTGCGACCACTTCAAAAGACATTAAAGAATTGATCAAGAAGTGTTTGATAACAAAATTATAAAACAAACATTTTTTGCATGAAATAGAATAATTTTTTTTTTCAATTATTTTTTGCTCCTAATAAAATGCAATTTTTTATGCTTACCTCGCACTAGTTCCCTTCCGGTTGGGTGAGGTACCGTCTCCACTAAAAAGCGGAACATAAATTTGTTATACGACGTTGCCAACGTGAATCCCGTTGAAAGTAATCGAAAGCGAAGAGACAATACATGTATTTATGCATTCGTCGAGTAAGTCGAACGTGCGGGATTCAATGTAGGTAATTGTCAATGACAGCATGTAGCAGGCAAATCTCTTATCAGTCCTGATCAAAGATTGACAGACTTACAGAATAGATTGTCCGTAAGTGAGTAAAGCAGGAGGAAGAAAAATCATTTATCATACATAGTTGGACGGGTGAGAACATACACGTATCTATGTAGTTTCCGAGGGTCCAGCGTAGAAGGCAAAGTTTTTCAAAAAGTACGATTTAAAGAAAATTGCATCCGAGCGTGTGGTGTAATGGCGAAGATGTGGTATTTTCATCCCTATAAACATTAAGATTTTTAAACACCAATAATCATTTCCAAGCATCTGAACCAATGCAATGACAAAATTGGCAAAGTCATAACAGAATGTTGGAAAAAAAAAGATGAAAAACTTGAAAAGGTGATCAAGAAACAAAGATTTCACTTGCTATTTTTAAAATCACTACTTTGTTACTTTACATGCAAGCTTACACGGCTCGGTCTTTGACGAATCCACTTGAAGCATAGACGAGAAAAAAGTGTTAGTACTTGTTCTCATCAAGTTAAAAATTTAATATATTGATTCAATTATTAAAATGTTATTTGGCAAAAATTTTAAATAATTCGAGAAAATGGACATCAGCCACCGACACCACCACCATCACCACCTTTATAAATTTCTACAAAGAAAATTAAAGCTCCTTCCGCTGGCCCTGGAATCCTATACACTTCATCTCGTACCAAACTTCTTGAGTAGCCACTCTTCCGGTACAGCACAATAACTCCCGGTAGGATCCACATCCCCTAGAGACGCCACCTTGGTCGGCCGCCCAAACTTGCTCCTCCATCGAAATGCTGCAAGTTTACCTGAGGGAGGACATAATCAATGCATCTTTAAGTTAACAATATTATAATTTAAATTTAAATAGGCCTACAGGAGTGCTACTGAAATGGGGAAATTATATGAGAAAAGATAGTCGTGGAAAAATTATTATAGGCTACCTCGTTCATAGATAGTGGAAATATCCGCACTCCTGCTTACGACGGTAATATGAGGATGGTTGAACCGATGTGTTGGTCTCTTGCATCGCTACTACAGACTCTTCCGTATGGATTTCTGTATAGCTCTCGACGCAGAGACATTTTAGTCTATACGAAAAATCATAAGTGAAAACTATAGTTCGATAGTGTCGAACTGTAAACTGTATTCACACGAGGAAGATAAATGCGCACAATTAAAATGAGTTATCGCGAACAACTTGAAAGAAAATATGTACACCATCGTATCATAAAGCCTATTCTTTAGAAAGGAAATTATCTAGAGGTTTTTAAGAAAAGGCAATCTGCAATCATTGTGTTTCCTTAGGTCAGTCCATACCTTCATATTCAGCCTTAAGTGTCTGCGACTGGCATTCTTGAAGAGCTACTAACAAAACTTGACGTTCTTCAGGGGTAAGTTTAAAAGCAAGCTCTTTCGCCTGCTTCTTTGACAGCGCTCCAGGAAAAGATGGGCCAGTAGTAGCAGCATGGGCACTTCCAAATCGATGTTGAAACTTGATTGGATTTGTGATACAAGGAACTCGCTTCGAAGTCTTGGTACAGAAACGACTACACCACATCCCTCTTCGGTTCTGTCTGGATACCCGGAAGAGATTTCCATTATTGAAGAGTGAAGCAGCACAAGGTACTGAAGATACTCCAACTCGAAAAATCACCGAGGCCGAGGTGCACATTTCTGATCTGAACGATGGTCGTGCTTTAATTCCGATTAAAACTGACAGCGGACGGAGCTCATAATTGACGCGAACGACCCGGGAGAACGGAGAGAACTCGCAAGCGCAACATCAGCGCATCGATGAAAATCAGGCACAGTAGAGCCGCGATATATATACAATCGAATTACTCCGGGAAATGGCCAAAGAAAAAAACAGCATGTCGATGACGTGCGAAATTCGCTGACGTCAAGAATCCTGTACTAGGCTGCGGTGGTCTGCGGTATATATATATAGAACATATAGAATTTAGCGCGTGCGTAAACGCCACAATAATCGAGGTTACGTCAGCTTTTGATCGAACTTTTTCTCTGAATGCCTTCGTTAGATAAATCACCAATTTTCATTAGGTACTTTTCCAAGAAACACTTTACGATGATTTTAGGGAGGTTTCTGACAGTTTGTGAAGTTTTTGACACATTGAGATGGAAGCCATCTTGACATTCTCTCCCCACCACGCGGGGACCATTTTCACAATCAGCTGATCAGATATAGCGCAGATTTTCCTTCTTGTTGTGTTCTGCGCGGCTATATATATATATATATATATATGTACATACATATACATATACAACACATCAGAAACGGAGAACGGATGCAACAGTGCGCTGTGCGGGTGATGACTAAAAAAACTCGGCTGACTGTCAAGTGTCAACATGTATACTTTATTCAGCGGCCTTTATAAATATTTAGTTCAGAAAGACGAATATTTCATTGTTATCCTAGGACTCGACAATGCCGGTAAAACTGTAAGTGATCGATTGCTTATTGTCGTTAGTTTAACTATAAATATACTTCCTTAGATTTTTTAATGACGTAGGACACTTTGGCCTTTTAGACTTACTTGGAAGCAGCTAAAACGAAGTTTACGAAGAATTACAAAGGAATGAACCCCAATAAGATTACCACAACGGTGGGCTTGAACATTGGCAAAATTGACATAGCAGGGGTGCGACTCAATTTCTGGGATCTCGGTGGTCAAGAAGAATTGCAATCTTTATGGGATAAGGTACTTCATTCACAAAGTCATATACATTATTTTTTTTTTTGACATGTGAGAAATTATTAAATAAACACTGAATTCTACATTGAAGTTTGCATAGATATTTCGTTTTTTATCATAGTTTTTGCTTAAAATTTAATTTTAATATATGACTACGATCTGAGTCTTTTAAATAGTAGTTTTATAAATATATGCAGTAGTGCGCAAACATATTAAAGTAACTAAATAAATTCAAACTAAAATTTCTAATAAAAGACTTGAAAAACAGGTTTTCACTGCTAACGTTTATATAAATGTTCATGCCTTGAAATGGTGTCAAGGAATGTTAGCAGAATTACACTGGCTAAGTAGTTAAAGTCATTTCCTAATCTGAAATGCATAGTTTCTTCTGAAATGTAGTAAACATTTTCACATGTTTTAGTATTATGCTGAGTCTCATGCTGTTATTTACATTGTCGATTCTTCTGATCGAGACAGGATTCCAGTATCTAAAGAAACATTTGGTAAGAACATTTTACTGTAAACAGGAAAGTTTCGTTATGCGTTATCCGAAAAATAATTTTCTCTAATACATCGCAATTTATGTTTTCAGATAAAGTAATTTTATCGGAACATCTCACCGGCGTTCCTTTATTAGTGTTAGCAAACAAGCAAGACATTCAGGACTGCATGGGTGTACGAGAGGTAAAACCGATATTCAATCAAAATGCGCATTTAATTGGTCGAAGAGATTGTATGGTAATGCCAGTTTCAGCATTAAATGGGTAAGATATAAAATACATTGTCATAAAGAATTTACACGTGGTGTGACTAAAAAAATAAAATAATTTTTATCGACTTAGTGATGGTGTTGACGAAGGAATACACTGGCTAGTTGACTGCATCAAACGGAACAGCGATATGCGTCCTCCACGGAATCAAGATGACAATTGTATATCGTGAAGGAAATTGCCTTACATTCCGTTATCTCTTACCGTGCAATATCACTCGTTGCATTTTCGTTTGTACTGTAAAAATACATTTTCATTTTTTAAACCCTCGGCATAATTTTTTATACCTGCTCCGATTTCAGTAATTCTCTTCAAGGACGTATTAGGACGGATTTATGAATGGGGAGGCGCATGATCGCAGTGAATAATTATATGGCAGGAGCTATTTAGAACATATTGTATGATATCATTGTAGACGTAGTCTGAGATAAGAGATAAGCAATGCTTGACATTTTACAATACGTAGATATTATGCTAGTGTGGTATTTGATAAAGAGTCGAGCCGCGTCGTCTTATAACGCGCTACCTGGCTGATTAGTGATTTTTCCGCAAGACAGCTACCAAATTAATCAAAGCATGTGGGCTTACTATGACGCCGATGATTGGAGCGTCCTACCGCCAGAGCTCAATAGAAGGTAAAGTCCCTGCATCATATGCGAATGCTCTAATTTCATAACCGATGTCTACAATCGGCATTATACACACCATGACAACATGGCTGCGATTCTGGGACAAGGTACCTTATCTTAATTACTAAGCTGATAACCTGATGAACAGAACAACAATAATAATACATAGTGACAAAACAGCTTGTGAATACGTACGGGAAGGAAAACCATTTATTCATCATGGCCAGATATTGGTGTTTCTATGAATTTCTTTCTTTTTCCAGTAATGACATTTTTAACACACAAAACATTTTACCATTTTTATCACCATAACATAACATTTATCAAAGATAAAATTTGACAATGGATTTAAGCGTTTGAATAAATTCCCGCTGTTTGTTATGCGCTACTACTTTAGGCAATGACGCACTTTCGATTCGGAAAACGCTTTATGATCTTTTTAGATCTCAGAATTGGGTCATTCAATTTTACCGATGTATGTACTTGTTGTTCTGATGGAAATTTATTGGGAAATTCATAATCTCGGGGCATATTGAAAAATTTCGTCGTCGTTTTGACGAAGTAGGCGGCCATCTTGGTTTCCGAGTGCTCCTGCTCCCCAGTGCGCTGTCGTATATATATTCGGTATTCGGAAATTCGGTCCTCGGCTCCAACGATTTTTCGTCGGTTCGCGCTAATTATGTCCAGGGATTTTGCGAGACTCTTATTTTAATTCGAAATTCGCGGTTCGACCATCGCAAAAAGACGGTACGTACCGCGCATCTCTCTGCAGGACGAGACGTCGAAGCGAAGGGCACAACGGCCACGGGGAAGTTTTCCGCAGGTGCGGCATATCCGAAGACAGCGAAAATAACAGGGCGTATGTACTCGTCATCATGTCTGCAGGAAGCGGCTCCTTTTCGCGTTTACTTTAAATGCAGGTTAAGGGTTTGATCAAATCGTATGAAACGTATACCAGGCGAACCTCATCTGATGTTTTCAAGATTCTACGAAGAGTCGAACGATCTAGTGATATCTTCTTGACAGCTGTGAGATTAGTTTTGGTACCGCGGATCACGAAGTGCCCTTCGACGAGAGCTCGTCTTGCTGTCTAATTTACTCGCACCCAATCGTTCGTGCAAAGAATCAAGGTAACATAAAACTCAAAAGTCTATTGCTTAATCTCGGGCATTGTCGAATTACAGGTGATTCATATGAATATTTTGACCTTCTAGACGTCGACGCAAAGCAAAAGATTATTGAGTTTTAAGTTATTTGACAAATTTCGTGATATTTACATTCGTTTGTAGAAACGGAGTCACTTTTATCTCAGTGTAACATTGTGGTGTGTTGTGTCTAACAGGACATAATCGGATTATAGGTACGGTTTGCAGTTTACTAACCACGAACCTTGTTCGTTTTTGTCATTCTGATATTTGCCAGAGACGGAGCGCCAAAAAGCAGAAAGATGAACGCCTCAGAACACGGGTAAAATTCTTGTATTAGATTATGTTTTTATTACTCGCTTATCGAGTCATATCGAGTCGCAAGGGTGTCATTGCCAAACGTACCTAAGACGGGTTACGTTCGAGTGTGTGTAACGAAGCATGCGTGTGTATTTTTTTCAGGTTTAACCCTGCATTTAACATGGCCTCAATTAGGCAGGCGTTCAATGAGGCAGTGGAACGAGGTAAGTCTGTTTTTTGGCTTTTTTCTTTAATCATTTCCTTCTCATTCTCAATTCATGTTATTTATGTCATATTTCTGCATAGTGAGATATCGGTTCGATCTATATAGGATTTCTATATAGGAATACTCTCAAAGTATTTAGTACATTTTTCAACAGAAGCTTTTTGCACTTGACATTACACCGTCATCTCATGTTACCGAGCACCTTATGATAATGTATTATGGTATGTAATTCCAAGTGTCGACAGTGAGAATGCCTGCACCAACACGTTTGCGGGACCTCATCAGGCAAATCAGAGCTGCTCGGACAGCTGCGGAAGAACGCACTGTTGTCAATAAAGAGTGTGCTTATATTCGATCAACATTCAGGGAAGAGGACAGCGTATGGAGATGTCGCAACATTGCCAAACTTCTATACATTCACATGCTTGGGTTTGTTTAATTTTGTTATTAAAAATAAATAAATAAATAAATATAATTTTTGAAACTAGACAGGTTTAATTAGTATATGATGCTAATAATCATAACACATCTGAAATCTGTATTTCTATTGTTTTTTAATTTACATACATTGTTATTAATTTATATATATTGTTATTAGGTATCCTGCACATTTTGGTCAGCTCGAATGCCTGAAGCTTATTGCATCTCCAAGGTTTACCGATAAACGGATTGGTTACTTAGGGGCTATGCTTTTGCTTGATGAACGACAGGATGTACATCTTTTAATTACTAACTGCTTAAAAAAGTATGTAAAATTTTTATAAAACTGTAAAATAAGAAATTATTTAATTTCAATGGAATTAAGAAATTACATTGAACAATGGAACAATTTAAATGAATATTAATGGTGTTATTGTTTCTTACAGTGATTTGAACAGTTCAACGCAGTTTGTGATTGGTCTAGCATTGTGTACTCTCGGGGCCATCGCATCACCCGAAATGGCCAGAGATCTTGCTTCTGAGGTCGAAAGACTCATGAAATCGCCAAACGCATATATTCGCAAAAAAGCGGCGCTCTGCGCATTTCGGATAATTAGACGAGTGCCTGAGTTGATGGAAATGTTCCTGCCAGCGACACGGAGTTTACTTGCAGAGAAGAATCACGGGGTTCTTATAACTGGGGTCACTCTCATAACCGAGATGTGCGAAAATAGCGTCCATATTCTGAATCATTTTAAGAAGGTAAGAACTTGGTTGCCATTTTTTCCAAAGGTTAAAGGAAAGCTGCATGTTTTTTTTTTTTTTTTTTAATAATGAAATGTTTTTATTATATTTTCACAGGATTTGTGATATTTATAAAATAAGATTTCTCCAAAGAATTATTAGGTTCACGTAAATTATAATTCTAATTACAAATTCCTATAAATTTCGACTTGTGTCGTGACTATGGTATTTTGAAAAATCAAAAAAATGGCGTATCTAATATGGCCTTTTAACAACTCAAATTTTATTATTAATGGTATTATTGAAGATTACACATGTGCATAAAACCACAATAATACACAGCTCTAATACATGCACAAAAGATCTCAAGAAAGCGATGTTGTGAATTGGTTAAAGGAATGCTTAAAATTACAAACCAAGCTTAGTAATAAAAGAATTTATTACGGCCAAATGAATCATTTAATAAATTATTAATCAGTTCATTATTTGAATAAAATTCGATATTGAGATTACGTAAGCGCAAAATTACAAGTATGATTTTATTTCATACAGGAATGCGGCCATCGAGAGGTAAATTGGAATACACTCTCTGTATTTTCTTTGCATGAACGTTTGGCGCACAAAACGCAAGCTTTGCTATTTCTTGCAAAATATGGTCATAGGTACTTGTTCACAGTAAAAAGTTAACATATTGGACGTGTCATTTGGTGGTTCTGTAAAAGCTTAAACACTTGGCCGTAGTACATAGATTCATTTAAGGGGATTCCAACAGGCGAGATAAAATATGATAAAAGAAATTAATTCCGTTATTCTACGTACAATTTTTTTATTTCTCGTTAAGGCTTGTTCTTAATTCATACTCTTGAGCTCATTGCTGTTTTTCGAAGACACAGTTAATTAGATCGACTGGAATCTCCTTAAAATTACTCTTTACTTTGTATGGTTTGTTCAGTTATATCATGGAGGGCTTTTATTATCTCTTTAGTTGGTCATCGGAAAATGAATAAAAACTGCATGTCTATTCGATTCACTTTATTTTCAAGCTTTGAATATTTTATAAAAGGAAAGTTCGTCATTTATGTTTTCGTTCGATAAAAATAAATATTCTTAAAAATTGCAATTAATTGCCGGACTAAAATTTGAAATCAGTATACTACACCCTTTGCGAATGTAGCAAAGATATTACGAGAACTTTAACATTATTCACAGGTATTTTTCTACTGCACTCTCGATGTGGATCGCGTATCTCGATTCGTCACTTAATTGTGTCAACCATGTCCTCTTTGTATTTCAGATCGTCCCAAACCTCGTAAGGATTTTGAAAAATCTAATTCTTGCTGGTTATTCGCCCGAGCACGATGTCTCCGGGGTTTCGGACCCGTTCCTGCAGGTGAAGATCCTGCGACTGTTACGAATTCTTGGCCGTAACGACGCGGAAGCTTCCGAAGCGATAAATGACATCCTGACGCAAGTCGCCACCAACACCGAGACCAGTAAAAACGTCGGGAACACCATCCTCTACGAGACGGTGCTGTCGATCATGGACATCAAATCGGAGAGCGGACTCCGTGTATTGGCCATTAACATATTGGGAAGATTTTTATTGAATAATGACAAGAACATTCGATACGTTGCTTTAAATACGCTGTTGAAAACCGTTTACGTGGACACCAGCGCTGTACAAAGGCATCGATCGACTATTTTGGTACAATTGATTTTAAATTATAATTAAAAAGCGAATGCATATTTTTAATACCTATCAAAAAACAATAATAATTTAACAACCAATAATAATTTTGGCTGAATATTGAATATTGATTTTAAATGTTAGGAAGGGTTGTTTCATGGGGAATTCTTCGCTTTTACTAATTTTATGTTATAAGTCAAATTTGAATATGCAAAAACAAATTTTGTTTGCATAATGTAACCAAGACAATTAAAATCTAAAAAACAAGCAATTTCTTATTATAGGAGTGTTTGAAAGATCCTGATGTATCGATAAGGAGGCGCGCTATGGAGCTGAGTTTCGCTCTTGTCAATGGCAATAATATTAGGAATATGATGAAAGAGCTTCTGCTGTTTTTGGAACGTGCAGATCCTGAATTCAAGGCACAGTGTAGTAGCAACATTGTTTTATCAGCGGAGCGATTTGCACCAAACGAACGCTGGCATCTGGAAACGCTCTTTAAAGTTTTAGTAGCGGTGAGTTTTCAGTATTCAAATATGACATTATTAAACACTCGTAACACGAGCAACATCAATTAATTCGTAAATAGTGAAACGTAGTTGAAAAGAAGCGAAACTAAAATTTCTCCGACACATTATGCGAGATCATGAAAAATTGATCGATGTTGCAAAGAACAATTGTTTTATATATAAACTTACCGTAACGAGTTTTCGTCATCAATTCTAGGCTGGAAATTACGTAAGAGACGACGTCGTCGCTTGCACTATCCAATTAATCTCCGGAACTCAGGCGCAACAAGTATTCGCTGTCAGCGCACTGTGGCGAGCTCTCGAAAAAGACACTTTCGACAAGCAGCCACTGACGCAGGTCGCTACATGGTGTATCGGAGAATACGGGGACTCGCTTTTGTACGGGCCCTATTCCGACGACGCGGATGCTGTCGTCAACGTAAGTATTTCGATTCTAAAATCGATCAGAGCTTGCTCTTGCAAAACTTAAATATACATTACTCGTAATTATCTGCTAAACGTGTAAAAGACTTTATGCAAACAAATACGATAAGAAATTTTAAGTTCAGTCACAGACGCAGAAAAATGAGTTTCACAATTTTGACGGTAGTTTCATAATCATTGGCCGAAACGTTATAACAATGTAAATTTAATGGTGTCGTACATTACAGTTAACCGAAGACGAGGTCATCGATGTATATCAGCGATTACTGTGGAGCCAACAGAACACTGTAGTTACCAAGCAATACACCTTACTTTCGTTAACGAAGCTCAGCACGAGATTCCAGCGAGGAAACGAGTAAGTTGCACGGACCAATTAGCAAAGTGCACCAAGATATACGTTAATCCATTTTTTTTTTTTTTTTTTTTTTTTTTTTTTTTTTTTTTTTTTTTTTTTTTTTTTTTTTTTTTTTTTTTTTTTTTTTTTTTTTTTTTTTTTCTTCTTTTCGGCAAATCATAGACACGTTCGGCAGCAACCTGAACGTGGAGCTACAGCAGCGGGGTATCGAATTCTCGCAGCTCTTCAGGAAGTACGATCACCTGAGACCAGCACTGCTCGAAAGAATGCCGCCTATGGAGACCGCCCGGCCCCAGGCTAACGGCATCATCGGTATGGTCAATGGCGAACCCGAAGTGGAGGAAGACAAGTCCTCGCTCATTATCGAGAATGCGAATCCGCCGCCGTCCGACTCAGTGCGCATTTCACTCTTGCAGTTTGATTACTCTACGCATTAACTCGCAACATTTTCACTCCGATGACCAGTTCGCGCATTAATTTGAAATGTATTTCGCATTTTCAGAGTGCCCTTTTGGATCTACTCGGCGGCACGGATTTGGGGTCTCCGATGCCAACCCCCATAGAAAACGTCTCTGTCAATGCCATTCCAGCGACGAACAATAACGATCTTTTGGATTTGCTGGGAGAGCTCGATTTAACCTCGTCGACTCCTTCCACGATGATCCCTCAACAGCAATCGACACCAGAAATGTTCAGTCCGACCAATTCTCTTAACTATTTGGTCGACGGTTTGTTGAATTCCCCTTCAATGCCGGTTCCAAGTGGTGAGTACTTCGCTCGTCATGCACAAATAATGAATTGCATCTTATAACGATCATTAGAAGGTCGAATTTATGACTTTAAACTACGAAAATTTCAGCCCCCGAAACACACAGTATGGTAGTTTTCGACAAATCCGCATTGAAGATTACGTTCAAGCTCGAAAGATCTCTGGAAAATCCAGATTTGTTGGTCATCAACATGACAGCTTTGAATTCCGGATCCACGCAGCTGTCGGACTTTTTATTCCAAGCTGCGGTTCCAAGGGTTGGTCTTTTTTCTTTTTTTCTTAACACGATTGAAAAATGCCTGTTTTATCAGTTCTAATTTATATATTGGTGTTTTTCAGACATTCCAATTGCAAATGTTGTCGCCGTCAGGTACACTCCTTCCAGCTTCCGGTCAAGTGACTCAAGTTTTAAAAGTAATAAACGCTACAAAGGTTAGTGACGATTTTTCAGTTTATTCAGTTACACTTACGACGAAGCTGGGGCTGTGCTGTATGGTCTCATCGACGTCGAGATACAATAAAAAGAAATCCTTCATCGACAAATAGAAACGATAGTACAATTGAACATTTTAAACTCGTTTTCAGGCACCGTTGAGGATGAGACTGCGCATCTCCTATACCGGTAGCGCGGGCCCGGTACTGGAGCAGGCGGAAGTGAACAATTTCCCCGCCGTGGGTGTGGTGCAGTGACAGTTCGAAACCAATTGTACATACGCCCGCCTAATAACGTCGTCTCGCACAGACTGAATGCCAATTTCATCTCTACTACAGCTAATCGATCGAACGACGCTTCATCAAACAAGAACGGAACAGACGCGTAACGGAAGCATATTGTACACCAACGACGGCAAACAGGATCGGCAAGAGTTTATACAGACTCGTCGTATACCCATACATGCACACTTTAAAAATTTACCGCGACCCCCGCGTTCTTCCGTTGGGTCACGGATATGCGAGATTCGCCGGGATATCGGACTTTGTAATACTGTTCGCCAAAAAAAACAACAGCCGTTTCTACTCCGCCGAGACGCCGGTGGACGACTGCATGTACATATTAGATAGATAGATAGAGAGAGAGAGAGAGAGAAAGGAGAGCGAATGAGATCTCGCACTCTGCATTTCTTCCCAGTATCACCGAGACAATTTCTTAATGAACACGCGCGCGCGCGCGCGCGCGAGAGAGAGAGAGATAGAGAGAGAGCTACGCCACCGTTAAATTATTTCACTGTATGTACTTAAAAGCAACAGAAGACGACAAATAACCGGACGCGAAGGCGACGTTTCGCGAAGCGACAGAATCATGGGGAGGCATTTTCATGAAACGAAGTCGATCAAGGCGAATTTTCACGAAGCGACGAAACGAGAAGTACATATATAGCGATTCCTGTCGCTTCGGCAAGCGTCGTGCGGAATTGGCTGTATGTATATTTAATAATTCGCTTCGATTTTCCGTAGAACGTGTGTGTACTATCATCTCGTGGCCAAAAGAGAAAAGAGAAAAGAAAAAGAAAAAAAGAAGCATGAGAGCGATCGTCAGCGGCATCATGCGTTTTAGTTCCGTCCCTTGGAAGGTTGCGCGCGGAATGGCGATGCGGAACAGGTGGGCGCGTCTTCGCGCGGCCTTGTCGTCGAATGCTCCTAAAAAGTTGCGGGCAAATGACTCTTCGATGCGACGATGAGTTCCGCCTACTTGTTCTTCATTCAATACTAGTTTTATAAATATATAAATATACAACATATGTTTGCACACGCACGCACAGTATATTGTGCGCGCATGCGCGATGTGTGTATATATACATATATAAATATATTATAAATATATATAAATCGATACTGAAAATAACAGTTAATAACACAGATGCTGTATATACTTTTTAGCGAATCAACGTGTGAAAATAAAATGTATTTTTATTCCACTGAGAATCAGTATGCTTTGTATACGAAGGTCGACACAAGTCTACAATCTCATTCGTTATTGTTTGTATTTTGAGAATCTTATAATTTACAAGTGTCACGCGACTTCTGGGTTAACAATCGCATCGCACTTACCGCTAAGTTTGAAAAAAAGGCCAATTCGAACAATCATTCGTCAATTGCATTCGTACCCACTTGGTTGAACAGTCGGTCCTTGATGATTTGTGCCATCAGACCGTGAATTACTTCGATGGTGGTTTTGCAGCTGTCCCTGGTGGCTTTCACGAGTTTCTCCACGGTGTTACGTTCGTGCGGTTCAATGCCACCAAGGACGAAGCCTCTGCCGAGAGCTGCTTCGGACTGCTCGAGCTTGTCCGACAGATCGAAAATCTGCCCGGTCGTGTAGTCGGCGTTCGTCAAGAGACTCGACGAACTCAGAGTGTTGACCCAATATTTGTTCCACAGTGAATCCAACAGTCGCCTGTCCAATGAAGACTTGAAGTACGTCACTTCCAATGAGTAATACTGTTTGCAGTGAACACCAAAATCTTCGATCTTGTTCAGTGGAATCGTCTGGTACTCAGAAGGTTCTTCGTTTGCCGGTTTATAGCCCTTTGGAGTCAGATATTTCATTATCGATTATGTTATTGAATATGTGTTGAAATAATTTGTTGATTTAATTAAATATTCAGAAAAATTGGTTTGTCGAGATGTACGAATAAATTTCTCATGATCGCATACCTTAGGATATGTTCTGAAAGCTCCGAGGCAGACTTTTCCTGCTGAAATGGTCCTTACTGGGTCTATAACGATTGCTACGAATGGTTCTTGAAAATTTTGGTTGAGCATTTGTGTAGAAACGTCAATTCCCGAAAGCCAGCATCCGTAACCGGGATGGCTGTGGTACCAGCCAATGGCATTTTCTTGTCGACCAACCTACGAAAATTCAAGTGTTCAACCAATGAATATAGACAAACATCGAAGTCCTGAGCATTTAGGGAAGATGGGACTAGGGAGGTAAAGGACAACGATAGCACATTATGTAAGAGTCTTTCTTATTTTCTATCTTCGTTGGTTCAACATTTTTCATTGAAACAACTTTTCCTTCGTCTTTATAAGTTTCTTATGATATTTTCGAGAAGAGACATTCATGAGTAGAGACTACATATAATTCTACCGTACAATTAATACCTGTTTAGCGGCTTCTATGTAGGCAGTCATGTACTCGTAGGCTTGGGCCTGAGCATTTACTCGGGTTTCAGTTCCTTCGACGGGCAGTGCAAATGAGTCCATGACAAGCATAGTATTAGCTGTAACTTTACCTAGAAGAAGACCCATTACTTCTAATGTTCCACCGGAGCGAGCGTGCATCACCATTTTTAAAAGAGCCAGTGCAGAAATTTTAATGTCTTTGAAGAAATGCGGGCTGCAATTGTGCAAAATTACAATTCTTTCAATCATAATACGAATTACAAGAAACCAATTCAATATTCTTAGACAATTATATCGTACTCTTTATCCCAAGGCTTTGCGGCAAGAATATCCTGCTGTTCCTTCCTATCGTATCTGTAGATTTCATCGACGGAAGTAATAGATTCAATGTTATTTGACATTTCCCATGTTTTCTGAGCGATTGAACTTTGATCGCTGGAAGTGCTCGCCATCTTAATTCTCTAAAAATTGATTAGAAATATATCCATTACATCGAAACCGTTTCTATGTTAGTAGTTAAATTAAATAATACAATTTTTTTCAAGAAATCATACATTGAATAACTGGTATTTGACTTCTTTATTATCAGTTTTGCGTAAAGAGAATGGAATTTCTAAATATAAATTGATTTTGTTTAATTTACGTTGTTTATCGTTAGGTTTTTAATTACCTTTTATGCTTCTAATTGCAAATGGTTGAAAATTTCTTGCAAACTTCTTGCTTCCTATATATCCTTCCTACCCTAATCGCCCTAATCTAATTTCCAAACTAACCTGTAAACATCTTTCCTTGTTTATTTGTCATGCGCATTTCGAGAAATGCGCGAAAAAAATGCGCACTTATTTTGTGAAAGGATTCGATAGATTATATCAACGAATATATAGACGAACATAGAAGGCCTGAGCCCATGTTGAAGGGGTTGAATAAGGATAGCCGCGATCACGATCGAAAATTCTTCTCTTTCTTCCAACGCGTTGGTCATGCGATAGCACCCTGACAGTGCCTAAACATTTAGAAAGAGAGGTGTCGTATGATTTGCCATGAGTGCAACAAGCATCGACAGCTTCTCAATATATATCGTTCGGACATACGAGAGCGTTGTGACCGTTGTGACCACTGAACCACTGATATTATTATATATATCAGTGGTTGTGACACGAGACAATAAATAAATAAAGTTTTATCTGGACATCAAGGCTTATTATCAATCGAAAACCTCACCCACAACTGCATGTAAAAGGGACTATTTCAACAATAATATAATAATGTAAAATACTTGTACATAATACCTTGTTATTAAGAATGCTATATTGATTATGTAATGATTGTATTATTATATTAATAATATGTATGTTAATTAAGTTATGTTATACTTGTACATCGCAAAATATAAAACTAATCAACAATAGCTGGGTGTAAAATAAGTTTTATTTAGCAAAAACTTCCATCCAATTATACATCCAATCTAAGAAGAGATCAAAATCATGGCAATATTTGTCACATCTCCTAAAA
>JAPYZR010002380.1:0-25843 GCA_030522945.1 Trichopria nigra
CAAGATAGCGGATCCAATATGGCAGATTGAAATTTGAAAAACGATTGAAAAATAAGAAAATGTCAATCCGGTGACTTGCTAGGTTCATTATTTTGTATTCATAGTTAGATTTACGAAATTTATAATAACGGAAATAATATTCGACTCGACTCCGTAAACCATAGTGCTTATTCAGCGTAAAGCTCACCGTGCTCGTCCGGTGAGCATATTGGATCCGCCATCTTGAATTTCGAAATTTTGAGGGCGGAATCGTAATCAGCGACTTCCGAGTACAAAATTTTGAGCTAATCCCACGTGCACTTAATAAGGAAAAATGTGTACTTCATCCAAAATTGCTCAAAAAATGGTTCTAAATCAGGTGGCACTCTGAGAGTGCCACCATGGCACAAAGGGTTAATTAAGATATTATTTTCTACTTATAGTTTAAGTTTGTACATATAAGTATAGGCGGTATATATAGTAGGTATAGTCTTGAAGTCGGTTTTTGTTTTTGTTTTCGGTTTTCTTTTTTTAATTAATTTTATTCTTTCATGTTTTATTTACGATTTTATTATATCTATATTCAGTATACCTATGTATATATATGTACATTCCCCTATGTCTGTATATATACTTATCAATAAAAACTTGAGTGCAATTACAGTTAACGACATGATATAGGGGAGTTAAGTGCAAGACTATACGTTAGGATGTGCGCATTATTGATGAAAAGCCAGTGATACATACTCATTTATCATTACATATTTTTTAATCTTGACTTTTTGAGTTCTATGAAATGTGGATAACGAATCTATTTTAGAATAAGGCACTTCAGAATTATACTGTTTACGCCCTTGATGTAGAAAATTTCATCTAAGCTATTTATGTATTATATCGCAAACGACGAGAACGAACACGTGTTTATATAAGCTCCCGTATATATACCTTCGTTAATATGACTGTATTTTCGCATCTTCAAAGAACATTCTGTTTGACGTTTTGATAAAAATATTTTGCTTTACTTTGTAGCTAATTTGTCATTCTTTTTTATTTCGTTATATTTTTACCGTGATTTTAATCTATTATTATGTCAATATTTTCCATCCTTTCATTTTTAATAATAATTTTTCAACTCGTTCATTATTGTTACGATACTATTTTATTATCGTAATTATTTTTCGTATTATCATTTCTTTAACGCGAGTATAATGTTTATTTAAAAAAGCGATAAATCGTCAGTCTAATTTCAAGAGAAGGACAAACTATTAAATTTTATGATTTAAATTAATATACGAGAAAAACGAACAATATATGTATGAATGAATAAGAAACAATAAATAAAACAATGAATACGCAACTAATTAATATTTTTCTTTTATTGTTCATGTTTGGAGTTCTTTTTCGCTCAAAATGGTCCATTATGTTACAATTATTTAATTTTTAATGGGTTAAAAAATGCGGTAAGTGTAATGAAATTGAACCTCGTACGTTTTTTGCTATATGGAATTTAAAACATATTACATGTTCAATTATAATAATGAAACAAAATAATTTCAGAGTAAAGTCCATTCAGTTAGCTCCAATTTTACTTCTTCCCTCGAATAAAAAAGTATTCGTTATAGTAGGCCACAGTATTAATATATATCCTTATAATGTGGTTATTGCTCAACACAATATTGCTTTCTCAGTGTGAAATTACAAAGTGCGTAAATTTCGGCGGATGGAATTTTTTAAAAATTAGTAAAATATATTTATCTCATTTTTACTGTATATTAACAATGACCACTATACGTGGGATTTTACAATAAGATACGTGTTGAAGGGCACTCATTTCAATCATTTTTTTAAACGATTTTAGTTCTATTATTTTTGTTCAATAATTATTAAGAAATGATTCTTGACCGTTGATATAAATTGTAGAAATTTCAAAATTTAACGAATTACCGTCACTATACTAATTGTCAAGGTTCAATGACCACAACAATAATAAACAATATATATATATATATATATATATATATGTATATGTAACATTTTCGGCCTAGATCAAGGCCCTCTTCAGTAAAGTAAATAAAGTGTATAAAAATAAGTAAAATATATATGTATCCTAATTAGCGTATGTAGGCCCATTATATATATGATTGACTATATACACTCAACTTTTTCCCATATAGGACACGTTTAAGTAGTAATTCCATCTATATGCGAAGGTTCGTATATTAATCGAACATATAAGCCAGTAAGTAATATTTGAACGCAATTAATTATTTTTCATCAAAATATTGTAAATTTCAGGCAATGTGGATTTTTCAAATCGTATATTGAACCCTAATTCGTTAAATTTTGAAATTTCTACAATTTTTGTTCAATGTCTTAATTTTTTTTATTTCATTGCATTTTTGTCTTATATACTGATAAAGAAATATTTCTTGTGAAAATTGTATTTACTCTACTATATATAATACAAAAAAAAAGATGACGTATATATAGGAGTATATATATTTGTGTGTTAGGAAAGATATTTTACGAGGAATTTTACATAAATTTGCATGTTTTATATTTCCCCATCATTTCCCATGTTAAATTTATACGATGTCGGTCCTCGTGTCAATGTAAATGTCACCGTAGAATATATATATACACTCAGTAATATAAAAAATATATAAAATAACTCACATAGCAGATGGATTAAAAAAGTTAAACGCAACATAATAACTATATCACTGTATCTTTTATAAAGTTGCAAAATTAGTAAGTGAAGTCAACGAATATACATTATTATATTAATACGTTGTTATGTATCCCCACTATAACAGGTAAGAGTGTCATTTAAATTGAAATATAAATAAATAATAAAAATAAATACGTTTCCACGGCGAGCTATGAAAATAGCACGTTATAAACTTCTGGTATAAGAATGAATTATTTCAAAGCGCTCGTTAACTGTATTATTAAATTTTTTAATATAATAGTTTTCTAATTCTTTACGTTTATAATAGATTAGTCTCCTTGTTATTGCAAATTTAATTCCAAAATTATTTCACCGAACCCTTCAAACTAAAATTGTGTGTGAGTGTGTGTGTGTGTGTGCAAATGGGCAACATGAAGGCATAAAAATGAACTAAAAGTATGTAAATTATGTATATAAACACCACCTATAATATTATTTCATTCTATATTTATAATCAAGCACGATGCGATGAGGATTTACATCTTAAAATAACACCGTGTCTTTACGCATTTGCCATGACCGTAACCCGATTAAACAGTTTACCATGAATTATGTATGCACGAATTGTTCTTGGCACGTATTGTAAATCCCTTAATCAAAGCTCTGATGTTGTCGCTTATACGAGTCAAGAACATTATACGTTCATTTTGCAAGATTATTTTTAATGGGATTCACTTATGTATTGGGAAATTTATTGATAGAAATTTACGTATATATCTTTTTTAAATTTAAGTTTGGATTTTTTTTTAATCCCAACATTTGTAAATTTATTATTCTTGATGATACTTTGCTAAAATATTATAACACATTCTTAAATAATTATGTTTTACGTAAAATAATTTTTTAAGAAAACGTGTAAAGTATAAATATATATATATATATAAATAAAGTTACAATATCAATAATGTTTGCAAAAAAAAAAAAAAAAAAAAATTTGAAAAAAATTCCTGCATCCATGTGGCACCACAGAAATGAGTAAAAAATTCAAAAGTATCGATGAAAGTTTAAAAATAAAAAGATCCGAAGGCAGTGCCAAAACTCATTTTCTGGTTTAGCGCATTCACATTGCAGTATCAGAAAATTGTCGAAGGATGCGTCATGCCAGTTGCATACATCATTTCGATGCAACCGTGAATTCACGCTGTCATTGACATCACCAAGGAAATTCCGAACCGTTACAAGAACATGCATTTTTCGAAACTTTATTTATACGGAGGAATTCGCGTCATATATTCCTATTTTAATGTTAACACTTCTCTCGCATTTTATATATTTAAAAAATATATATATTATATTTTTGAATATTATGAATTATGAATATTTTTCACTTTGCAAAATATATAACAATAAAAAATGTAATTGAAATCATATAGAGAAAATTCCTTTTTACAGATATAATATAAAAATTCTAAAAAATAAATTGTTATATATATTTTTTTTAAATTATATGTTTAAATGGTTATATTTAAATTAGTAACTGAAATTTAACACTAAAATTGCCCTACTGTTTCATATGTGATATTTTTCATCAGGTTCAAATATATAAAATTATTATAGCTTTTGTAATCGTAATAATTATTTAATTATATACAAACTATATTTTGTCATTTTGTCGTATCCATTTTTGTTTCTTTTTTAATATATGAAATTTTTAATATGGAACAAATATAGCTAATTTTTGCTCCGATGTGCATCTTACACATGCATTAACTATATTATATAATTATACAGTAGTTAAGTCAACAAAGAATAACAATTTTAAAGAATTTTTTTAAGGTATTTGACTGAAAATTAAGGTATTCAATATTTTATGCTATTGTTGATAAAATATAATGCAAATTAATATATCACTATCATTTACGATTTTTGTGTTTTCTTTGCAGATTTTCTAAATAATAATTGCGTGTACAGGCACGATTGTTGTTAACTTTCCTCGTTTGGAGCACGTTAATTTTTTTTTTTTTTTAATTTTAAATGTTTTGCACTTTCTTGAACAAACTTTGGCAATGTAAACTTATTGGACCTCAGCAGTAAAAGTGAAATTATAATGTAAAAAAAATATCTTTTAAATCAATAGCTTTTTAGATCTTCACTTCTTTAATTCAAACAACGTATAATACTTATATATTTTAGCGATATAAATATATATATATATATAAACAGGTTTTTAAAATATAATTGACATCTTGCGCCCGCTTATAATACATATTATTGCCCTGGTAAAAAAGTGGATAGAAGCGGATTCAAATTCTATCCGGATTTTATAATCTTCCGTTTCTTTAAAATCCTGATAGAATTGGAATCCGATTTTTTACGGATCCGATTTTTTACGATTTTTTACTATCCACTTTTTTGCCTGAATGCAAGAGGAGGTGTGCGGTACTACATCTCCGGATAGAAGTTCTTACATATATATACTATAATTCCAAATACTTACAAACTAATTTAAAAAGAAAAGTTTAAAGAATAATAGTTCCATTAAGTATGCGGCTTGTGAGATAACATATATAAGTGTATACTTCAGTTCAACGATCTTTAAAAATTCGGTGGACATGTATCACGCGATTTCGAGATTATAAGAATAGTTTGATATAACGTTATAGATTATACAATAAGTGGGTACTCTATTATCCGTCATATATATATTAAAGCATTTAGCAGCTGCCTATAATCAAAAAACTGCCTCGACACTTTTTTAGCCCTTTACGGAATTATTTAATACTCTTTATTCCTGCTTTTGCTTCTGGTGTTATAAGACTATATGACTCGTCATGTGGGTAAGAGTGTTTGTTTTTAACCTTCACTATATGGTTCGAGGATAAACTAAAAACTTTATCGGAGGGATAATATATCGATCTATATGCTTTTCCCATTTCTTATTTTTAGAGTATTATTTCGCAAAACTTCTAGGGGTCTAAACTTTACAGATCAAACATGTCGTTTATGTAAATGAGAAAAAAGAGCGGGCTCAAAATGGACCCTTGGGTGGACCGTGCGTTAAAGTTATATACTTTAGTTTAGTCCCATTCTTACGTATATTTCTATCGATTTAATTGATTATTAACAGTTCACTTAGTTCCTTAAGCCTTATTTATTCTCTGTAGTTTTTCTAGTGATATTTTGCGATTAAGTGCATCAAACGCATTCACAAGGTCTACAAAAATAGATAAGCATCAGATAGTTTCGCTGTGTTCTAGCCGTTCTATTATATAGCTTCAAAACGTAAAACCCACATTTTGCGGGTCAAAATATAGCAATAGCTGTTTCGACAGATTTCCCATTAACAAAGTCATGCTGATTAGAACGTATAAAATGCGTCGCGAGACTGAAGAATTTAATAATTCTATTTTTAGACAGGTTTCTAAGATATAACAAGGAAATAGGTGGATATAATTATGGACATTGGAATTGTCGCCGCAGTTTCGCCGTTTGTATATAAAAATCTGAACGTAGAGTCTATATTTAGGCAGTTATAGGAAAGATCTAATTTCGAGATACTGATATGATGATCATGATGATGATGACACGTTTATAATACAGTAAACCCCTGGAAACGTATTGAAAGTTAAAAATACGAATTGAAATGAATTAAAATGCAATAATAAATGTATTAAAACGACTGAAAATTAATTCACTTATTATACGTACATGAATTCATATTTTTAAAATTGAATACGTTTTCATTTATTGGGACATGCAACGAAAAAGAATTTCTAATCAAATATAACCATACGCGTATTTAAGAAAAATGCGATAAAAAGTGACCTTTTCCATGATCAAATTTAAACGAATACTTTTTAACCATTTAATTGCGATTACGTTAGCAATGTTAGCATTTGTTTGATATTGGATGACGATGCGCACATTGCTGACCTTCAGTAATTACATCTTCAACCGACTATATAATAGTATTATGGAAGAGAAATCGTATACGGAGCCATAATATGCATCCCACTTCATTTTTCTTATACAATTGATTTCTATATAAATATGTTTAAATGATTTTTGAACCATTTAAAAATATACATCATTACTATATTTCAAATTATTATATACACATCGGTGAATAGCCAGAACATTTTAAGAAACGAGAATAAATTAAAAACACGTGTATAAAATAATATATACTAGACTAACATAATGCATCGAATTAATATAAGTCGCAATTCTATCTTATAGAATATAAAAATGATAAAAATTTGACAATAGAATATAGTAACAAAGAGGAAATTCATTTTATCAAACAATATTTCTTTTTTTTCCCCCGGAGAGGGTGGAATGCTGTTATACGCACCATGAGGGAGTCATTCGGACACCCCCATGTTTGGGACTCCCCTGTTAAATTCAGGCATACCCACTAAACCCTAAACCTCTTTTATCCGCAGTGGTGGCTGAAGAAAAACCGCCCCGGCACTGTCGAGGGTCATTACTTCGGGACGGAGCCACATTTTTATTCGCACCCTGTCTGGGTGCTCCAAAGTTCGTCCTATAGCTTATACTCGATCCCCCTAACACTGGGGGTCAAACAAGATTATAGTATATTGTATTGTAAACTAATAATATAAGATTAATTGAGATTCGAGTGCGGAAACTCATTTTATTGTTTCAAATGCATTCGTAATATAAACATCCCATATAGTAGTAAACGAACATTTATTAAAATGGATTCAGCGCATAGTAAAAAAAACTAAACTAAATAAAGTACAAAAAAACCATTTGCGCCGTAAAGCTACTTTGTATCTTATTACACTTAATACATTTAAATTCACAATTAATATTTATAAATTAAATTAAAATATATATATATATATAATTCATATTAATCAAAAAATGATCGTTGTGAACAATTGAAATTACTTATTAATTTTGTATAAAAATGGGGTAAAATTCATAGAAATAAATTTTGAAATGTTATATATTTTTAAATTCGAATATACAATTGAACTACTAGGAGCTTTCCCATGTAGCACTGAATGTCTCTATTCTAATATATTTATATATTCTAATATATTCTAATATATATCTATATTCTAATAAGACATTTAAATATAAAATTATTTTTTTAAATAAAATCTGATCAATTTTGTTTAAAAAGAAAATTTTATTATTATAAATTAATTAATTTAATAATAATTAAAAATAATTAATCATTTTAATTTGTGGTATACTTGGGTTGCCCCTGAGGCGTTCTGCAGTTTTCTAAAAAAAAAATCAATAATGTATCAAAATATCGAAAACCGCAAACGAACATGCGAATTCGAATGGATTATTAAATAGAATTTATTTCACCATAGATTTGAATAATTTGAATCCATTTCAACGACCAATGCATTTATTGGAACCAGTAATCGAAATTGGATGATAAAAATTTGTATACGTTTCAATGCGGAAAAAAAAATTTTGTATAAAGTTTTACGTGAGTTATCAAAATACGATTTCCAGCCCAGTAATCGAAAATGCATTGAAAGGTCAAAAAACGAATTAAAATGGATTCAAGTGCATTAAAATGGATATAAAATGAATCAATTTCAATCCATCACTTGAATCCATTGCAATTAATTGAAATTAATTAATTGAAATAAAATGAAAAAAAAAATTGAAAGTAGAACCTTTCAATGCATTTCCGATTACTGGGAGTCACTTATCGCAATCAATCAAATTTATATGTAAGTTATTGCTAACGTTACATTCAGCGAACTGTACTGTACAAACAATTTGAAAGCTTCCTAGAAGTTGCCCAAATTGAATTAATTGTATCTCAGCAAACACAAAAAGGTATATATGTAGGTATTAAACAAAAGTAACAGGTATTAAAAAATTGACGAAAAACGTATTTGAAATGGAGCGCGTTTTTCACTATATTTGCTGAGATTTAACGTCTCCCCCTGGACACAATTTTTGTCGAAACGAAACGTGTGAGGGTGCAAATTCTTCGTATTTTCAAGCTCTACAACTTTGTTTATATGATATTTCGTTAGCTATTTACCGAAATGAGTTAGATGCGAAAAACCGAAAAATAAGACAATTATTTTTTCCCTTTATGAGGCCACAACTAGCGAAATATTCATCTAAGATAATATGCTCTTAAAGGGGAATTGTTGGGCTTGAAAAAATCTTTAAAATGCGCCCTCACTCGTTAATATAGGTTGAAAATGAGCCGAGTTATTGCATTTTTGATTTCAAATTTCACGAAGAATCGCCTCCTGAAATTTTATTCACCAGTTCTGGGACACCCTGTATATATAGAAATGTAAACTGTCATTAATTTTTTTGCAAATTCGCACACGTGCAGAACGTATAAAATGCTAATTAAATTTTCTACATATATATCGGGTTTTAATTCTGTCGGTAATGCAGTGTGTAATTACGGTGCCAAAATAGTACAGTTCGCTTGAATCGCTTGAATATACAATTTAGTTATTATTATTCTGTGGTGCTCGACGGTCGCGACCGTCGCGACACATACACGTACGTATAAATGTATGTTGGATTGAAACCGACGGCATATGCGCATTGACGTAATAGTTCATGTATACCTACTGTACCCGCATTGAACCTGTATATAGGTATATGTCCCTATATATTCAACCCGCATGCGTATATGTACTTTCGGGTGTTTCGGGTATTTGCCGAGCTCAACAGTATACAAGCGGTACAAGTCGGCGCTCATCTACTATACATCGATTTCCACGTTGAATCGCTCCAAATTGCTCCTCCGTTTCCTATAATAGGCCGCTTCAATAATCAACAACTTCGGAGTTTGAACTTTCCAGTTTTACGAATCAACTATTCGCTTGCATACCCGTAATTCCGGAATCGGGCAAATTCGGCACGTACGTAACTATATAGTCTCCCATAAGTACATACTATATCGCCCCTTCTCCACAAAGTTGATATCAGAGAATTGCGCGCGCATTTTTCATTCCAATTTTCCATGCGACGCGTGATTTCTGTCTCCGCTCGATTTACTCGATTATTACCTTCGCTCGCTCCGGCTGTGAAACAACGACTACCCGGTGTACCGCATTTGACTCAACCGACGAGAACGATGGCGACAGAAATCGACAAGGAAGAGCTCAGGGAACGTCTGACACCGATGCAATGGCACGTGACACAAGAAAAGGGCACAGAAAGGTAAACGCGTAATTCCTGATGACACCTTCCTATTATCCTTATATTATCCATCCGCAACCCGTAATCAATCATTATGTATGTACATATAATTTATCTCGACTCTCCTGACGCGTGCAAAAATATTGACATACCTCCGCACTTGTATGAAACCTTCTTCCCTCTAATTATTACATTTGTTTTTATTATATTTGAGTTACATATTTTTATTTTCGTACCATTTCGACATTTGTACAGTTTTATTTTTAAGGAGTTAAAGTCTTGAAATATCGCGAGAAACCACTTGATCTTCATTTCACATGTTGTCCTTGGTAATCACTCCATTCTGTGGTCAGCCCTTGAGCTATTTTCACTGCTCTCTTCGATGCTGTCATTGAGTCATGGTTTTGGGGGGAAGGACATGATTTTAAATACATATAGCATTTGTGTACATATTTATATGTCCGTATTGGGACTTTCTCCCAAAGAACTTGTGCTAAAATTATAAGGTACATATATGTACGCAGATGACGCAAAAAAAACTTTTGATACCCGGAAGCAGTTTATTTTTAGCACCACTCAGACTATCAGTCCCAAGACTGATTTGTATTTTATATTTTTACCTACAGGTATAATATTAGAGATTCTTTTTTTCATTTCTAGCAAGGAATGTATTTGTATCTTTTACTTTTAACTGTAAAAGAATTATACAAAATAATTTTTCAACAAAGATTAAACTGAAATTTTGACAATAAATATAACAACATAGTTAATTTTTTTATTAATTATACAACCTAAGACAATTTGCTTTAAATAAAAAGTTTTGTAAAATAATTGTCATTTTATAATATTTTATAACAAATGCATTATTTATTATTTCAAAATAATCTTTGAGGGTATTTTAGTGTATTCCAAATCCAAGTATATTTTTATACTTTCTAAATTGTTAAATACGTCATTTTATCTACTGCACTCTATTTTTATTTGGTTTGAATACTGATGATTTCTTTAATTAAATTATCTATTAATCCAGTTCTTTCTACTTAATACTCATTACCAGAACTGCAAAATCAAGTATCAATAATCAGAAAAGATATTCAAGTTAATGCAAAGAGAACAAATATTATATATTAATTATCATTATTTTTCAATTAAATATTTACTAATTATAACAAATAACGATAGAATTCTAAATTAATTTTAATAAACATAAAATTAGTCAAATATTTTGATAGCTGTCAAATTACTAGATTTGTTCCAGGAAATGCTCATCTAAATAATATTTTTGGAATTGAATTTCAAGCAATTTTATGATTTAACCTACTTATTAGTAAATTTAAATAAATTTTTATTTACATTAAATATAGGTTCTCCTATGTGCAATTCCCTCCTAATGTATTATTTATTTATAATGACAATTTACTAACTACTTCATTTCTGACTTGTGTTTCAACAAGCGTGTTTCTTTAATAATATATAAAAAAAAGTTAAATACAAAGAATTATCATTCCTAGAACACTCCAGTGTAATCAATATTGTTCAAAGAAAAGTTCCATAAGGCTTTTTGAAGCTTTACTATTATAAAGATGGGTATTTCAGGGTTAACTACTATAAACCATTCATTGTGATGATTTAAACAGATGAAGAGACAGTCAAGTTAAGGTGACACACTCCAAAAATAGTTGTTTCAAGTGCATACATCCGTTAGTCCATGCATCACGGCCAAGTTGTATAAAAATAAATCCTTTGCCTTTCTATTTTCACCTTCTATTCTACTGTTGCAGTCTAACTTTGGAATTAATTCTCTTTCAGGCCATACACCGGATGCTACAACAAGTTATACGATAAAGGAACATACACCTGCATCGTTTGCAATCAAGAGTTGTTCTCTTCTGACACAAAGTATGACAGTGGGTGCGGCTGGCCAGCATTTAATGATGTTTTAGATCAGGGACGAATTAAGCTTACTAAAGACACATCACTAGGTATGTTGATACTTTATATTACCTATTAATTGTAGATTGAGCCTTATTTTTTCATAATGCTTGCCTTTGTGCTGCAATTTATTTGCGATTAGTTTGATTATGTTCTGTGGAATACTATTTTAAAAGTCAAGTCGGTTTATATTTTCATAAATGGCGGTACAAAATACTCATTTTCCGCAGGTGATACTCTGATGATGAAATCAAGTTCTCTCATTGATTATTAGACATTTAAAATAATTTATGTTATATATATTTATTTAAAAAATAATAATTTTTTATTGAATTTAAATGTTTGTACTGCAGCATTAGATTAAAAAGATATCAATTCTCTAAAATTAAAAATTAATTGAAAAACAGCTTTAAAAAAAAAATTTACTTTTTGACAGTTTCATTTTTCTCATTGATTTCATTAACTTAATATCTCTGTGAATACTTTCTTAGTTGAAATATTGGATAAATCTTATTAAAATGCACGAGTTTTAACGTAACATTTTAACAATGCTCAAAAGAATTCTTTTAAAAAAAGTAATATGTTTAAAATTTTATTTGGCTATGTTCAAATAAAATTGAAATACATACCACATGATATCCAAATATCCTGTACCGAGCATCTTGCATGGATGCGCTTAGAGTGTGATTGTAATAGACTTACATCATTCTTGCTAAATAAAGTTTTCTTTTATTGTTCATCAAATCGAATATACATATAACCGAATTTAACATTTCGCCACATTATTGAATGAAATAAGTTAATCTCGTAGATGTCAATGTCTTAATTGAAAGTGCTGAATGAACTATAAAATGTTCTACATTACTAAAAGAATCGCTTAAGTCTAATGCGCATTGCAAAATATTGTGATTCTTGTAGATACTTAAAAGTATTGTCTTCTCTTTGTGTGTAAGTATATCTATTCAAATATGTAGAAACTTTATATACATAGTCTCTTTATTATAAATTTACAACGTCATTATACGGACTGTTAAGGCAAAAACAAATCATCACTTATATCTTTTTATATTATCAACTGTTTTAATAATAGTAGATCATATATTTATTTTTTATTTATGAACGTAAAAAGCGGTAATACTTCAGAGGTTAGTAAATATTCAGATAGATTCAATTATATTTGCAAGATTTTACAGCACTGAATTTTGAAGCTGTATTATATATTCAACAATGCCACTTCATCGTTAAATAAGTTAAAACTTTACTTTCAAAAATTTGATCATGTAAAATAAGTGAAAATAAATTGGCTATTACCTTCGTTGGCAATAAAATTTAATATCTTAAATTTTTTGGTATACTAGTGGGCATTAGTTCTCTATACAGGAATTTTTATTTTTATAAATCTTGTTATATGCATGAATATAGGTATTTTATATTTATAAATTCTTATATAATAAAACAATTTTTTTATCAATAATCGTTCGATTTTATAGCATCTTTATTTTGTGATGGCAATCAATGCCTAGAATTCTTTCTGAAGTTCTGTATGTGGTTAAAAGTTTTGTTTTATAATCTTCTCGAGAAGTTTATCAAAATGACAAAGTGATGATTTGAGAATTATTGTTACTATATATGTACACACTGCCTTCGTAAAATGAATTATTTTTGCAAGTTGTAAAAATTGACGTTTTTAGAGATTGACGTTTGCCGTTCTGTCTTTTCTCTCTATTTGTTGTCTCATTTATTGCGATCAAAGTTGTAGAAAAAAAAAAAACCGGTGTCGGTCTGCGAATAATCACACTCTATTCTTCTGTCTTTTCTTTGTATTCTCTCCCTGATCCGTTCCACAATCACTATGTCCCAAACACGATTGCTGCATCGTGGTTTTACACGATAACACATAGTCGGTGGAAATCTACTATTGCTGATCGCAAAACCAGATATGGTGCGGACGGAGGTAACCTGTTCACAATGCGGGAGTCACTTGGGCCACGTTTTCAACGACGGACCGAAGCCAAAACGAAAACGCTTCTGCATCAACTCTGCGTCATTACGTTTCGATCCTGCTGTCGAGGAGAAAAGTTAACACGCCACAAGACGAAGTGAAGAAGTTACTCTACAAACAGGCACTGATCAAAATGGTACACCGACATAACTTGAAAAGTTGGGGACTATATAAGCAAGTGCATTGCATGTGCGAGTATTTTATGTACAAAACCAAAATAATGTTCTGTTGAGTTTTATGTAACAAAAAAAAAAAAAAGATTCTACGTAACTATAGATTTTCTGATTTTAAAATAATAAATTGTAATGTTATATAATGAATTTAAAAAGTTTTTTAGAATTTCATTACTCATTGAAAGTGCATAATATTTGCAATGTGTCATATTTTTACATAATTTACTACAACAAATAAGAGATAAATATTTTATAATAATTCAAAATAGAACTTACTTATTTTTTTAATGCCTACGATACTTGAATACATGTTGTACATAAGTATATAATTTTAAGACAATGGAGGAGAAAATAAAAAAAATGTAATAAAGTATAATTATAGATATCTTTGAGTATACCACTTTTTCATATCCAATAAGTATAATATAGAATTACTGGGCAAACTCTACAGATTTCTAAGATTTTGTACAAAATTATATGCATTTTTCATATTTGGCTTGATTAACATACATCTGTAATTACCGGATTGTAATTACCCTTTAAATTCTATAGAAATATCCAAAATCTGTCAAGTCATTCTGTACGGTATAGAGAAGAAACACTGCATGAAAATGTTGTAAAATTTTTCCTTATATTGTAACGTTTTAAAACAAATGAAAAGTAGTTATTACATTATTTTATATACATACATATATATAAATATATATGTATATAACCCGCAAAAACTAGTATTTTTACAATAATTCATTCATCAGTTTGTATATTTTATCATCTTCCGTCCATTCATTTAAAATTGATTACAAAGTAACGTAAAAAAAAACGAAGGAATCGATATATAAACGCTTACAAACAGATATATTTTAATTCAATCGAATCATTTGTTCTAGGCCTATGTGTCTTCCGAGTCATCGACAAAGCATTTTCAGAAATATCCTGAAGCTGCAATATACATACTAGTTCGCGCTTGCAAAAAACTGAGCGTATTACGAACCTATCAATATCTCTAACATAATAAGAACACGCATCTAAAATAGATACATAAATGCATTTGGAACGATAAGTAATCGAGATTAAGCGCTTTTCCCTCTTTGTTTTCTGAGATAGCATAATTCATGCATTGATAGAAAATTTTGTACTTTCCGTGTGCTGTGAAACATTTCATCGTAAAATTTTACAAACAATTCGCAGCACTTCCCTGTGTGGTTAGTACTAATAAATATCTCTAAATAAAAAAGCTGCGAACGAATTAGTATATGTAGTTGCCGTAACGCCGCACCAATCCAATTACACGCTTATTGGTTTTATATAAATCGATATTTCTATCGTTAGATATTTTTGAAAATGCCAGACCTCTCGCTCGATTCTTTTTCGTACCGTTCTGGTATATCCTTTTTAACGCAACGTTATACATACTAATACTATACGTACGTAATAAATTCTTCGCTACATTTCCCGGCGCTGACTTACAACTTCAGCTCGATTTTATCCCTTCAACGTGTAAAAAACTTAAAACTCACCGTTACGACGTCAGATTGAGTTAAAAATAAAACCGAATACACTGATCCGCTGTATATCAAGTACAATCAGACGTTATTGGTGTTCGTAAAATCTAATCAGGCTTCGCAATTATAAAGCTAATCGAATCGTTTACATGTTCCTTCCCCTTTCTCCGGTAATGTCGTAATCTATACGTACAGCATATTCTCACATTTTATGCTCTTACACGTCACACACGATCAATTTCTATGCAACGTAAAAATACGAAATGACACCGTGGTCTACACTCCTTAAAGTAATTGTCAAGGTTTCCTACAGGACGATCTCATCTTTATCTTTTCAAAATACGATATATATTTAGAAAGACATTCTTCTTCGGCTACATCAAAACTACTACAGCCCGTTCGATAGGAAACCTTTAACATTGACGCCTTTTACATGATTCTGTTATATGATGCATTTCCCGTAGTCCTAAATCAAGTATCTACTTTAAAATAGTCACACAGTGGTGCAAACTCAAAAATCAATTTTCAAAGTAAATTACATTTCCTCACAACAGATAAAATTCAATTATCTCCATGGTATATTATACAAAAGAATCATCACATTCAAGATATATGAAATTAAAAAACTGTATGAAATTATTGAACGGTGATTATACAGTATTGCACCATGTTTCACATTAATCTTGTTTATATGAAATTTAAGATTTCAATTAAGGAAGGGAATGTTAAACCCTATCACGTTTCATACTCCTTCCATTTCCAAAAATAAGCAATTTTCGCTCTTTTTCAATGCGTTTATAAAACGATAACAACTCTTATTAAAATATTCCACATTACTATTCTCGAAAGTGAAAGATAATGCAATGCAATGAAGCTATTAATAATGTAACTTCCCGTATGAAAAAATGCTACAGAACAATATAATAGAACATTCAAATACTACAGCAAATACTTGAAGTGGGAACACACCAAGCATTGTACAATGGCACTTTGAAAAATCCAAGCATTGCAGGCAGAGTTCGAAAACTGGAAAATCCAACTAGACATCAAAGAATTTGAAGAATGGCATGAAAATCGAATGCATCAATGGCTACACATAAAATAGGAACGAGGCTTTGAATGCAACAGTGCGGGCGATGGCTCCTACATCAATGTTCAGTGGCAACACAATTCTGGATATCGCCACATGTATTGCTATTTGTATATACGACAGATGGACCCCAGTTATGGTAATTATGCAGACTTTGGGAACAAAAATTAGACAAAGTTGCTGCAATTTCTGCATTAAAGCCGACGTACAATGCGTATCACTGGCTGAAATGAAATTACTTTTTTTAAGTTACGTAGGTAGGCTGCAAAAACGACCAGGAAGCACGAGGACCAAGAGAATACGAATTTGGAAGGCGAATTGCGTCGTAAGTGTCGCAAATTAAAGCTATAGTTTTTTCGCTCGCCCTGCAGAATTTTTTTTTACGGGTTGAACAAAAACACTGCTCAAGTTTACGTTATAAAAGTACAGCTTAATTGAACTTAATTGGAAAGCTACTTTTCATGCCTTCCATATCACAATAATATTATGAATTGTAACAATAAAAATAAAAATTATTTAGGAAGAAGACACAACAAAAACCTATAAGATACCAATACTAACAACAATGTATTTACATTTATTATAAACGCATTGAAAATGATAAAAGGACGAAAAACGCATTATTTCATTAGAATGAACATATGTACTTGAAATATTTTCAAATCTTTCTTTGAATCGTAGTGCTTCATAAACCGCTATTGCGTTTAATTGGATTTGTGTGAAAAAAATTAATTTATACAATAAAAATGTAGCATAAAGCACCGTTCATATACAACACCAACGTTTATAAAATAAAAATTATTGAAGTACAATAAAATTTTAACATAAAAATTAAAAATACGTAATTTATAAATTATGTATTAATTAAAATAATATTTACAGACAATATACACCAATAAAAAAAAAAAGTAATTCCTTTAGTCAATCATTGAAAAAGATTATGTTCACACCACCGTGAGGTAACCTAAAAGATCATAAGGAATCTAGCGCGGATTTTACATGTGTCTCTAAACGTGACAAGACAGGCACTTTATAGTGTCACAAAAAATGGTTCGCGTACATATCCGAACCTTGTCTTGCGATCCCGCTACTCTTTGGCGTCCTTCGCCGTTAAAAGTTAGTTTTGTTTTTCTTTTAAATTGTTATTACATTATTCTGTAGAAACCCTATTAACTAATTATTTTCGCTTCTTATGAAACCAAGTTGAAAATGTAAAGCGTCATACGACCCCGTTCTTCGCGTAACTTTGATCGCTAGCATGCTTTGCTATTAGAAATTAACGAATTTAGAAATCGCGCCTCGTCTGTTACTTTCAATATCTGGTGTATATACGCGAATTGTATAAAAAAAAATATTCACTTGATAACGCTTTGTGTAACGTAGGACACCAAAGAATCGTGCAACTAGAACCAGTCCCTGTAATTCAATGGCAGGAACGTTTCGATTGTAAAACCTTACGCGACCAAAATTATATTAGGCTTCCTGCTTTTCTTTACGGACAGTTCCGCTAGGTCGTTGGAAACGAGAAAATTAATAATACATTTATTATTTCGCTATCGTCTGGAATTCGTTCCAGTATGCTCTTCGAATCACTGACAAGGATACCGATTTAGAATATGTTTTCTCAGATACGTGTTCATATTTTTTTTTTTTTTTTTTACGTCGCTATACCTGTTTCGAGTACCGCCTTAAGTTTCAAGATAGATCCAAAGTATATAAATTCGATAATACTCGATTTCTACCATTCTTTATAAAATAACTGACAGTTATTCAAACACTGTGTCCTTTTCTTTTTTCAAAAATTGTAGTACTTCCAGCCTCGCGGGGTTACATCCGATTTGATAATCAATTTATCGCTCCTTTGCGTTTTTCTCGATACATAGAGATTTAACTTTTAAATGTTCTGTTTAAAATCATATTTTGATACCTGGGTGTATCATACGAGATCTACATATGTATCTTATTTATAATATATATACGTACATACATACATACATATATATATGTACGTATATAAATTTATATATATTTATATGTATTTATATGATATTTACTCGTTATATATTATTCAATTATTGTGCCGTTACCGTTATCAGGAGGGGATTTACGACTCTGATGAAACCGTATTCCTTATTTTCCTTGTATCATCACATCCATTCGGATCGATTTGTCTTTGCACGTTTAGTGTCCTCCTTTCGCAGCTTCTTTTGCAGCCATTATAAGGGGCGTTAACGAAGCCAGCGGCCTTGCAAGTTTCAAAAAAGGATGCTTAAGAAAAAGAAAAAAAAATTATTAACATTAACATTTTTAAACCAACATCTATAATAGCACCTTACGTCCTATTCTGTATTTGTATTTAAAATAAGTCTTTATTTACAAAAATTTAATCAACAAAAAAAATCTATGTAGGAACTGCTACGAGTAGACCGCCGATTTGACCGTTCACGGGTCCGATTGTGTTGTATGAGTAATGTGTGTGAATGATGTTTATGTTTATGTGTTGTCCGTGAGAGATAATGATAGACCTTGCTAGTTGAACCGTAATGGTATAGAAGCAATTAAAACTGAGTGGGGTCCAAAATCCCGACTGATCGAAATTCCCAATACAGCAAAGTACCGAAAATCAAAATTCCGAATAATACATTTCCAAATGTTCAAACTACCAAAAGTGTATATCACCCGAATGTTCGCTAACCGACTGTCCATAATAACATCAAGTCTTTCGGTATTTTGAGCGTACGGTATTATGACGATTCGGTTTATTCATATTCGGGATTACGCACGTTTGGTTTATCCACATTCGGAATTATGGACATTCGGTTTCTTCAGATTCGGATTAGCGAACATTTCGGAAATGTATCATGCTGAATTTTGATTTTCGGGATTTTGCTACATTCCGGACATTGGTCAGTCGGGATATCGGACCCCACCCGTAAAACTGACCTACGTCTACGTCTAACAAACGCTCATCATAACGGACTAATTGAATCGTGATCTTGTCTTTTCAATACTATGTAAATTCAATACTATGTAAATTCAATACTATATTAATATATTAAGTTTTACAGCAATGTAGTTATAACAGCTTAGTTATCATTTAGTTGTAAAATACTGTCGAAGGTTGGTTATATATTAAAACTATCAAATAAAAAAAAAAAAAAAAAAAAAAAATATGTATGTGAAAAATATGTAGGTGAAACATACCTTTAACAGTTCCGAAGCTGCTGATCTTCTTTCTACTTCTACCTCTAAACATTGGTCTAAGAAGTCTTGGAAAATACTAGACAGCTTCTCTTTCTCCTTAATTTCTGGCTTTCCATTAGTCGCGATCAAATACAGCGCTCTCAAAGGATTTTCGTTTAAGTAAGGTGGTTCTCCTTCTATCATCTCAATTGCCATAATTCCCAAGGACCATATATCAACCTGGATCATAAAATAATAAATATGATATTTCATAATGATAATATTTAAAGCTCCACTAATGCCGGTCCCAAGCTTGGGACTCCTCTTGCAAGTGGAGAGGAAGCATAAGGGGAAGCAGTAACAAGTTCGTTAAAGAGGTCCGTTTGGCTCAAGCAGTAGTCTATCCTGTAAACCTCTGCCCGGGTTACTGGCTTAGTGGGACGGGTTAAGTGTCCAATCTATGCCCGAGATGTACAGAGACGGCCGAATGGTCAGGGAAATGAACGGACCATTCGTTAATTTTTTTTTTTTTTTTTTTTACTTAGCAAATAATTTTAAAACAATTATTGCCCTAAACAACGTATAAATACTTAGTTTCACGAGTTTTTAGCCGAAAATAGGATATATTTATCAACCATGCTCCCATCCACTGATATATTAAGATATGAATAGGGTATAATACCGTGGTTTTCAGGCAGGAAGAAGTTTGCCCAAGAAAGTCGCAGCCACCCGAAACCCGTCGAACCTACCCAATTATTTCCGAACGAAATCGCCGTAAGTAGCCCAAGTGATAATCGAAAAATATTATAAAAATAGTAATGAATATAATATTATAAAAATTAAAGAAATTATTTACTTAATAGAAATGTATTTAAACATTTATATAGCGTGTATACATTATACATATACGCTATGAGTGAAAAGTTTAAAATTCCTGGATAGTGCGATAAAATAAAATGTTGTTACGGGATCGTTACTCGAGTTTTCGGGGTCGCTAACTTTAAATTCAATATGAGAAATGCAAAATTTCTAAATGGCATGGTGAAAGGAGGAAAGCCGATTATTACGTAAAATGTATGTCTTGAACGTAATTAAAATCATATAAATCATATTAGCCCAGTAAACGAAAGTACATTGAACGGTCAAAAACGAATTGAAGTGGATATTCGAGTGGATATTCGAGTGGATGTAGATTCATTATGTCTATCTAATGCATTTTAATCCACTTTATCGCTTTTGAATTAGTTTTTTAAAGGGGGTTCTAAAGTAGAATTTTTACCGACACTCTTTGTGTCGAAACTTATTTTCAATAGAACTCCATTTATGAATCGATTTAGCTGAAATTTTTCCTGCGATCATATGAAATGCATACTTTCACAGTTACAGAGCCCGATTTTCAAAAAACGGAAAAAATTAGTTGTTTATTAAATTTTGCAGTTCCGCTGTTTGCCAATTCGAGCGAATGGCGCTGCTGTAGTCGATGCGATATCGCTTTTCATCGCATTAGGGAAGTTTTAGGCAGATATCGGGAAAAACGCTTTGTAACTGTGATTCTACGACGATGCAAAGCAGACCTTAATTGGATCGTGTTGTTTTTGGAAATAAAATCGGCCCATATTTCGAATTTTGTGGTTCTTTCCTGTGGTATGAAACAAATGATGGAACGACTTGGTTGCGAGAGTATGTGTGCGAGCGCGTGTATATTGGTTTATATATATGTTCACGTTCAGTTGTATCTATCGTTTAACCGATAAAGAAGGAATCTCGGAAAAACCGATCGTAAATTGTCGTTTCAATTTGGAACCCCTTAACATAGATTTACGTGTGTATTGTTCTGCACTTTTCCTTTTCTCCCAAGGCAGTTAATGCAATATATGCACAAGAAAGGAGAAAGAAGAATTTAAAAACATTCCGTTCTCTCGACGATATATCTGTGAATATATATATATATATGCCCGGATGAGTTCATCTAACCCGACTTTCTATTTGGGGGAAAAATTTTCACGCTATTCCCTATCCATATCTTTACATATCACCATATTTCAGGTGTCATTTTGAATTTTGAAATTGTGCTAATAGATTCATGATTAAAAAATTATATTTGAAGTTATTTTATATCTTTTCTTAGTAAATACAGACGAAAATCAAGAATCTATCTTTTTTTTTTAATGATTACATAACTTAATAAAGAAACTATACCTTAGGCCCGTATTGCTTCCGTGTAACTACTTCAGGGGCCATCCAATATGGAGTGCCGACCATGGTCGTCCGCTTACTCTGTTCGGGGGAAATTTGCGCACAAAATCCAAAATCCGTTAACTTAACACCACCGTCGAGGCCTAAAAGTATATTGTCCGATTTGATGTCCCTATGTATGACTTGATTACAGTGCAAAAATTCAAGAGCTTGCAACACTTCCCGACAGACTGCTGCTATTTGTCCTTCGTCCATGCAGGTTTCCGTCACCACGTCTGTCAAACTTCCTCCAGGTAAATACTCCATCACAACCCACAATTCTTCACCGACGAGATAGCTGTCCAAATAATTCACAACATTTGGATGCTTATTCTCTCGCATCACCAATATTTCATTTATAATTAGTTCCTTTTTCGGCTGCTGTCCAAGATTCATTTGTTTTATCGCTACTTCCATTCCAGTTGACGTTTCAATAGCCGTATATACAGTTCCTGACGCACCTTGTCCGATCTTTTCCATTTTTGTATACTTCCTGTTTGGATCTCCTACGCTTACGATCGTCCTAAGTTTTTCCAATATTTCGTCATCTGACATCTTCTTTCTTCTTGCCCTGTCACTCTGTGCTGGGCGTGACTGATCAATTGCAACCACAGTAGACGTAGGAGTGGCTTGATTTTTATTTTTATCGAGTTGTGATTGCTGCTGTTGCTGTTGTTGTTGCTGGGCTGTCCCGTTCCTTTGGGGGGATCCTAAGGCCGAAGGCGGCAAGGGCGGAGGTGTATCTTCTTCAACAGGTTTTGTGTACTATAAAATAAATAAAGTTATTTAGTGATATCATATAATATATTCAATAACAAGTTTATTGAAAGTGATTGATTGATAATAATATGGCAAATTAATTTTCGTTTTTAATTTCTTTGCAAATTTTAAAAGGTTTGCCAAAACAAATTACTGAATTTTATTCAAAACTTAGTAAAGAACTTTAAAAAATGATTGCGAATTTAAGTTAGGATTATAATTAATAATAAGAATTTAAATTCCATATGTAAAAAAAATACCAGTAACAACCTGCACTTCTATTATAATATTATATTGTATCATTTGGATAGTAATTGATTATATCATTTGTAACTTACAATCGATTTCGTGCGTTCTGGCCGAGCGGAAATTGGTGGCGGTGGAGGGTCATCTTCCTGTTCAGAGCTGGTGGCACATGCATCAGTTGGAGTACTGCTTGGACTACTACTGCTTACCCTATAACAATTTTATATTTTAATATTTACTTTAAAGCCAGTATTAAAGTTACAATTAGTAACGTAAAAACCGTTACTTACCTGCTTGATGAATGTTGTGAATGAAAACTTCCAGATGCCTGAGACATTGCTTGATTGCGCACATTTACCATGCCGATACCTACACCCATATTACCAATATTTCGGGGACTACTGGCTCGTTCGTTCGGCGCAGGATACAAAGCTCCATTATATGGAGAATCTGCAATGTTGTGAGAGAGTATTCAAATAATGTGCAATTAATAAAAAATTCATTCATGTGAACCGTTTTTCCGCAATAATTTTGTTTAAAAAATGTCGTGCTTGTATATTTCGAATTACTTGAAATGTGTGGCAAAACTCTAGGACTTTTAACTCTGCAAGTACTTTAAAATTTAAGACATTAGAAGACAAATTTTATAGGTATTGCCGACAGCTTTTTATATTATATATTACTGTTGCGTCGGAAACTGGTATAATTACCTAATCTCCATCCTTGAAAGATCTGGACAACGGAGGATTGACCGTTCATAGAGTTCTGCTGTTTTATCGGCACTACTATGCGTCATAAGGGAAAGGTGAATAAAAGATGAAGAACCATAAGGTGATCGTATAATAGTATATTACACACCAAGGCGTAAAAACGTATGTACATGTATGTGTATATGTACACATCCGTATGTGTGTTTTGGTTTAATCTATTGAATGTTTAAGAGAATTTTACTATTTGGGCCAAAAGTGTGTTGTTCTTCTGATTATTAAGATTATTGAGATTTTCAAAATTCAAAATGGCGGATTCAATATGGCGGATAAAAATTAAAAAAAGGTCATATTAAAAAAAAAAATAGGCAGAATTATATCACTATTAATTTGCAGTTATTTATATTTCCAAGTGGAAATTTAACATTAGAATGAATCTATTCAAAATGGTTAATTCTATATGTGCGATTAAAATTTCTTATCATCATATGTAATCAATGGGCATTTCACCAGCTAATGTCAGGGTGCAAACATTTATTTATTTTCTTCAAAAATATAATATAAATATATCAATCTATCTTTCAATAATATCGTTTATAATTTTTATCTGCCATATTGAATCCGCAATTTTGAATTTTGAAAATCTGACATCGAATTTGTAATCAGCGACCCCAAAAACCCCCGGGATGATAAAACGAGAGAAGAGAACTGTAATTAACGGTCGAAACGTTAATGACAGTTGTTTTTTTATTTAGTCCACTTACCAAGAATTATTCACTAATAATTATTTTAAAAATGGACAATAAATGATGTCAATCTAAATTAAAACTGTAGAATGAGCAGTTAAGATGCGTTCAGGAGAAGAACGCTTTCCTCCAATAAAATAAAACCCTACGGATCTGCTTCCAGAAGAATATCAATAGGATAATGTCATATCCTTAAAGATCGCAAGCAAATCCAAATGAGATGTCGTTGACGGAAGAAAGAAAATAAGAAGTAATCTTTAATCGAGAAGCCTAAGAATCTGGGTCTAATAGCGCACGTCACTATATATAAACGTCACAAAAGAACATACCGTTCGCTCGGTAAGACTAGGACCACTGAAGCAATTGCAAGAAAAACCAAATAATTACGTACACTAGTCGGTACTTAAATAGGGTGCAAGTCTAGAGGTACCATTTTACGAATTCACTAATGTAGATGGTAAATTTTCATTCTTAGTAGAATTATCAGTCAGTCGGAAGTCTCATAAGTTTGTTTATGTAATAAGTCGGTACGAGGCCTACTACAAAATAAATTAATCTATAATATTTCTCGTTGTGTTTATTCCCCTTGATATTGTACCCTTGAATACATATACTTCATATTTTCTTATGGGCAATCGCTGTTTTGGTGGTTTCCTAAAAAAAACTTTTACAGCGAAGATTTTTTTGAACGAACAATTAACAAATTTGATCACAAAAAAAAAAATTTCGATATATTTTTTCATCAATTGTCCGTGTTTCACATCATAATGAACCTAAAAATGTCACAAAAAATGTCTGTACGTGATCGTGTAGGTACGTAAGTTACGCGGTCTAGCTCACGAACTAAAAGAAATATAAAAAATGCGCGTGGGCTATAGTTGTAAGTTGGTTTTGTGTGTTTTAAATGTTGTAAATAAGACATTACAACGCCGTATTCATTTCATACGTAATGTACATAGCATCAACCATTTTAACTATAGTAAATTAATTTCATGAGGCGCGTCCCGTGTAAATTTGAAGATTTTATACAAAGTGCGACAATCTTCATTTCATTTACATTTTTTTATTTATAGATCCTCACTCCTAGTATTCGGTAAACGACCACCAGTTGGCACTCTCAGCCTAACATGACGATTTGAATTATTGCGACGGGATTCGAACCCGGGACGTTCACGACGGTCAAGTTGAGCGAAATAATCATATAATAATAAAGAAATCTACTGCCTCAACAACACATCATGCAGCAAGATCCCTTAACAAATTCAAAAATAATGTGCGCCAGACGATACGAATGCGGGGTTACCCGCAATAATTAAGGGCTTTGGGTGTATGTATACTTCATGGAATTCGGGTGTACTTCCGATTAGGTCCCACCTCCGATTTCAACGGCACTAGCGTATATTTATGTATTTTGATGCGCTGATTACGAATATGACCATGAAAAT
>JAPYZR010002381.1:0-21208 GCA_030522945.1 Trichopria nigra
ACGTCACAATCACTGTTATGTAACTGTGCCAATTTTGAGGCGACATTTTAATGTAACTGTTACATAATTGTGACATAACTTATGTGATTGTTTGCTGGGTAGGAATGAAAAATAGGTATTTTCACTTCATGGGTCCAACATAGGAATGTAATATCACGGTGACGTCTCCAGAACATTTCATTTCAGATATTGACATTCTGCAGACCTTCTCAATAACATTTTGGAGACATTTCTACATCTCATGTCCGCATTTTTGATATTCTTGTGACATTTGTAAAATTATGCTGACATTCTAGAGACTTATAACGAGACACTTCCAATGTTCTGCAAATAGTTTTGAGACATTTTACAGACATTTCTATAATATTCTAGAAACATTATACTGACATTCTGTAGATATTGTAGGTATATTTCACAATATTGCTGAGACATTCTAGAGTTGTTCGGAGACATCTGTAAATCGAATCATGGCCACAGAATCTTGCAAGTGAAATGTTTCTAGAATACATCATTTTAAATGTTCTGCAATATTTCCAGGGATACATTCTGACAATGTCACATTTGTGATGTTGTGAGACATTTCTCATGCGATATCCCGAGAATATTTTGAGAATCATTCGTGCAGAATGTTGTAAATGAAATATTTTCAGAATGTTATATTTGGAACATTTCGTTTTAGACATTTCTAGTATATTCTTGAAATATTTCAATTACAATACTTCAAAAGTGATGTTTGTGATATTCTAGGGAAATTCTGGATACTCTATTTCTATGTGAAAATAATAAAAAAAAAATCAAGATAATGTCGTAAAAATTCATTATTGCGACGCTGCTTTTAATGAAAATTACGAAATTCAAAATGTCGGATTCAAGATAGCAATCACCATGATGTCAAAATGCGACAATTTTGATGAAAATGCGCATACGCGGGTTATTTTCGGGTTCGCTGATTACGAATCCAATATGCGGATTTACGAAATTCAAAATTGCGGTTTAACGATGGCTATATACCGCGATGGTGAATCTGCAATGACAGGGATAGGGACGTATCTATTCGGGGACTTTTTGGTGTTGCTATTTTGTATGGTCAATTTAAAATTTTGAAAAATATACGACCCGAGCAAAGGGTTAAAAAACGAAAAATTCCTACTTGTAAAAAAACTGTCTCTCTATCCCCTCCAAGAAATTTAGAAACGTCAAAGTGATGGATCATTCTTGAAAAGGTCAAAAATTCACCTTTTAAAGAATACGGTTGAATTTTCATTCCAAAAGTGTACATATATACTCAATAATTTGAAAATCTTTCAAAATTTGTTGTTGTGAAAATTGAGCCACACTTTTTGAAGAATATATTATTTTACTCTTTTAATTGAGTTTAGTTATTTCTGTTAGGTATATATAGTACAAGTACGAAAAAAAGTAGTAAAATATAGTAAATTGTACTTGAAAACCTTAAATTATATTTTTTAACGTCATAATTTTCATTAGATGTATCATTTTAGTAAATCATATGTCATTGCGTTAATATTTCATTTATTTTTTCCATCGGAAATAACATTCATCGCTATAATGACTTTGTTATCGATGCGACGTTAAATAAATTTAAACCGAAAACGGAAACTGCATCGCTAAAAGGATTTCATTCTTTTGCTTCTCACGTAAATCGTTATATTTCGTTAAAATATAATCATTTACAGTCCTGTAACGACAACAATTTTACTTTTCATAATGACGAACGAGGCGTGCATGATTTTATAAAGATTTTAAACTATATTTGTTCAAATGACGATAAAAGATACACGTGATAAGTTTGCTTGAAAGGATCTAAATTCACTGCGAATAAATTTAAAAGATTAAAAAACAGCAGTATATGTAATTTATTTATTTGATTGTTAAAGACAATTAAGGTGAAAAATCAGTTTTGCATAATCTGACATTTTTTCCTAAAAAGACATATTTTTCTAGAATTTGTCCATTTTTCCAATTGCTAGTTTATTAAAATTAAAAAAAAAATAATCTTGAAAATTTATTAAAATTGTCTGCGCCATATTGGATCCTCCATTTTAAATTTTGAAAGTCTGACTTCACTCCTAGAAATTTAAAGAAACACGTCATGATCGGATGGTCAAACTGTAGCAACCATTTGATCGACTTAAAAAACCCACACGGCATTTAATATCACATTTATATCACAATATAACTGTAATATTACATATATATATATCACCGAAAACTTACATGTCCGCTGTGATATTATAATGATATATCTCTGATATTACATGCTGTGTGGGTACTTCATATATTTATTTGATATTTTAAATATTATTTAAAACAAACAAAAAAATTAAATAAGACGCGTAGTCAATTTCGTACTTATCTTGATAATAAAAAAAGGTATCTTTAAAAATGATCTAATAAGCGTTCTAGTGAATAAATAGAACACTAAAAACGTATATAGATATAAAATAAATAATAAAAATGAATCCACGACTAGAAGGCAGCATCGCGCATAAAGGAGACAAGGCTTTTCTATATCGTCAAAGCACTTCAACAAATTACCAGTGGATCTCGGAAGGAAGTCATGGGGAAATGGTAACCTCTATCTATATATATAAACTCTAGCTTTAAATAACTGATTTATTGAAGAACAGCTCTTCTTTAAGCATCTAATAAGTACTTACATTGTCAAGAAAAATTTATATTATTTCAATGCTTTAATAATATTATGCAATTTTGTTATGGATATAATATAAGATCTTTATAATATATATCATATTAACTATTTATATATTCCAATGATTATTATTCACCACTGACAGGTTCATGCGAAGAACATGATATGAGATATTTAGTTTATATTAAATTTTATACTTTTTCTAAACTAAAATTAATCAATATCATAACTATATTATTCAAACCTCCATCCAATCATCAGAGTTGCTAATCTCAACTATACTTATGTTTATTAATGAATATCACAATCTTAATCCATACAAGATTAGAATCAATATTTTCTGGAAACACAATTCTCGGATAAAACAACTCTCAGAATCCAAAAGATTTGCAATTTATATATTCTATTCTATATGAGATGTTTCATACGATCAATAGAGGGTTTTTTTTACCATCACTTTAAAAATAACAGTAGCTCGAACAAAAATTGTCAATTTTAAAAAATATTCAAAATAACAGTTGTAGCTCTTGTCAAAGCGGACTATTTATGTACCATATTTTTTCAATTTTGTTTTAAGTAAACGTGAAAAGTATATATGCAAAAATAAAAAAAAATCGTTTGTCGTCTTCTTTCTGATGTTTTTAATGCCATTAAAAAAAATATAATTTGAATAATACATTATATATAAAAGATTTATAGAGAATTAGAGATAGATCCACTTGGATCTTGACAGATCTCGTTCCTGATGCAAGGTCAATTTATTAGATCTTGTTATATCGAAGTTTCAGAGAAAAAATAATAATTTCTAATCTTAAATACAATTATTTATTGTAATTCGTATTGATGACGTTAAATGCATTATTTATTGTTATTTTTCCTAGAACAGGTTATAATTTTCTATATATTAGAAAAGTTTTGTGGATAAGTATTTGTTACCGAAATTATTACCAATAGTACTAAAAATTTATTCATTATTTTTCTTACACTGTTTATATTTCTCCTATGCCTTTGACGTGATGTTAAACATCTAAATTTTCTATAAGAATTAGCTAAAAACCACTTTCATTTATACCAGAGTATTGATCTGTTTTCATCCGATGTCAACTTTTGACAGATCTCGTCGTAGGCGAGACACCTCGTACGATCGAGCACTTACAAACATATACATAACCTTTAACCTTTAACTTTTTTGAATCAGTTTAATACTTTGTATAAAGACTAAGTCTCAACATTTATATTTGAACTTCAATTACATTATATTGTTGTTATATATTGCCAGGAAATATGTGACTTTCAGCTTTTCAGATGATTTAAACAATTTGAGACAAATTTAATTAAGAATTCCCCCAACGGTTTTAACAGGATGTTTTGGAATATCTATTATCTAGAAAATAAATATTGTATTAAAATTCTTGCAATGAAGTTTCCAACGCGACAATCAAAACTTTTCATTATTTTATGAAACGACACATTTTTATTAGGACGTTAATTCATATTTTATGAGATCAGGTTAAAAATTTAATTTCGGCGTCAGCCCCTCACTTATGATGTATGAAAATAATTTCGCTGATATATTTCACAGATACTTCGTCATTATAAATATTGAATATATTTTCTCGAAATCTCAAGCTCGAATGTCTGAACATTTCTTATACAGTGTTATTAACTATCAAGATTTTAATATTTTTAATATATATACGTATATACATTAGTCTATACACTGTTTATTATTTTTACATGCGAATAACCATGAATTGGTTGTAAAGTTAAATTTAGATGAACTACGATCGATTCGATCTTGGTCGTATACACACGATCGCCAAAGCATAATAATTTTATCGGTAATAATTCGACCACGTCGTAAGACGTTTGCTCATACGTGACGTCGTTTAAGATAATTTATTGTCACAGATTGTCGCTATAAAAAAAAAACAATGTTGACAGTTTCATGTAAAACTTATTTATAACAAAATTCGATTAAAGTATATTAGAATTGGTTTAAATGCATCTAGTCATTAGTTTAATATATAGAAACGTATTTTATGAGGACTTTCTTTTTGTCAGGTGGCTGTTACGAGGACATTTGGCTCTTACGAAGACCGTCCTCGTAAATTTAACATGGGAAATGATAGGGAAATTAAAAACGCGCAAACTTATGTAAATGTCCTCGTAAACTACTCTTCTAACATATATATATATATATATATATATATATATATATTTGATTGTTTAATTATGGCGAATTATTTTGGGTTGGCCCTTGCTGCCAATTTAGATACATTAAGATAAGGGGCCATCAAGAATCATTTGGTACGACACTGATTAATCTGATGGCCTTTAGTGGCAGTGAATTGAAATACCCCGTGAGGGCCAACCTAAAAGAGTTCGCACCTTATATAACTATATTTAAATATAATACCATCATAATTTGAAGACTATTCAAACAATGTGGCAACAAACATAAATCAACCCGAATGTTATAGGAATAGGGGTTAAAGGTTCGATACAATACATCTTCAAGTTTTTTTATTAATAATTATAATCGTATAGTATATTTATGAATTACACTGTAGAAAGGCGTGAAGAAAATTGTAAATTTCTCAACGGATTTTACATCTGAATATATTTGAAATATTCACAAATAATGTACATAAACATTGCAGATTTTTCTAGGGTGTCTTGGAACGAAAGATTTTAATAATATTATTCGAAGAAATTATTTTACATTATTGTCGGATATAAAGTCAATAAATTTTATGCATATTCATGCTCTGCAAAGAACTTAGGTTTTTACTGGTATTTGCGATAAAAATGACATCTGAACATTCTTGCTGCATTGCCTTTTTTATACTTCATTTAAGTTGGAATGCTCCATCGTGATAGCATACATGCGATACTATTTCCATTTTTGACGACAGGAATTCGTACATACTTTTATGAAAGTTCTGAAATTGAACAGTACCTTGTTGTTTTGCAGGAATTACGAGATATAAGAAAATGTCAGCTGCTTTTTAATTGCTAACAATAAGGCTACACATATGCTTAAAAATATTATGACATTTCAGAAATAATAATCAGATTCTCTATGTTTTGTAAGTAAGTTCTTTGGGACGAAATTGACTGAAGGGACATTTTATAAATAATGTGTGAATTGTGTGTTACATTTTAATTATTTATGATTGTATATATTATCTGTGTCAATAAAGATCACCATTTTCGAGACAATATCGAAATATTGAATTTGACGTTTTTAATTTCAATTTATTACCTCCACTTGTAATTATCTTACGTATGTACGTAACGTACGATTATAGTAGGTATATGTAAAATACGTAAATTTATTGGATTTTTATTTTTCAATTCGAATTTTTGGCCCCTCATCGCAATGCATCTAAAGTGTCAGCAAGGGCCAACCCAAAATTCAAATTCATTCCAGAATATCATCAGATAACCAATTAAAAATATCATTTTTAAATTGATGTTCTAATCTTCTAGAACAAATTAAAAAAAAAAAACTTTTCCTTGTTGGGACATTAATCTCTTCCTTCAAATCTAGCAAGAATATATGCAGTAGACCCTGTCCAAGTCTGTATAACGTTCATTTTTACAATATGGCGTCTCCCTGTCCAAATCTATAAAATCTTTTTAACCCCATGAAAGGAAAATTCGTTATCCGCACCCAAAACAAAATCGCTGCATCCCGCCAATCACAATTGAGCTTTGGCGACGCACGAGGTTTGTGGTAGGAAGAAGGATGCAGGAGAGAATGTAGATTTGCATAGGGCTTACTGTACATGAAAAAAACTTGGGAATGGTTGCAAATAGCACGAGGGCGTATTTTAAAATTGTCCGCAGTGTACATCTTTTAAACAAAAAATGTAAAGCCCAAAAAAATGGTGGAAACGGTGTAAACAAATTCAATACTCCCGACTCGCGTATAAGGCGAAGTAATATGCTAGCTGTTTTTTGATCGTATATGACTTTGCAAGTGTTGATGGCTGCAATGCTTTTTCTTCTCTTTTTATCCTGGTTTTAAATTTGGTCTCGCGTTTCTCCAGTATAACTTTACTTTCTCATGCTAGGTATTATTTCCACCACGATAATATTTTCGGCTTGCATTATATTTTAACGTTACTGAAAACTGATAAAACATAGTGAGAAAATTTCTAATATAGAGACAAACTATAATTAATCGTAAAAACACGCACTGTAAATATCGTCTGGTAACTTTTCACACATGTTACATGGCAAGAGATCATAATGTTAGTCTGAGTTAGATCTGACATTTCTGAATTGATCTTACAACATATATATAACAAACGACCACATAAGGTTAAGTTTCTAAATTAATCTGTATTAGCGTAAAGGACTTGTGGGAATAATGAATCTAATGGAATTATTTTAAAAGTCTCAGCTGGATGCAAGTCCCATTTATATTACAAGAGCTGGCTTGCAATCAAATCACTTCACTTATATACTAATTGAATTGCTCATTAGTCCTATTACAAACACCTCCAGTGAATATATCTACAAAGCTTTGCGTCATTGTAATTCGATCCCACCTTATAGTCGGTAGCGACCACAGTCTTTTAAGATGGTGCATCAAAGTGAAAACTTGCATAAGCTGCTTATATATTCCCTTGGTATCGTCTGCGCTTAATTATCCTTTTGAGAATAAACTGGCTCTTTTAATGGATAGCCATGCTTCTCACTATAGTAGGTTGATTTCGTGATTCAAAATACATAAGAGAAGTACTATTATAATATGTACCCGGGAGGGAACGACTCTTCGTTATTGGGGAACGATCTGTGACACATTGAACTAATCGTGATTAACACATTTTGATGTACATCCACCGCAAGATAAAGATGTTTACTTTCCATATACTGTAAATAATGATGAAGATGTAGCCAAGAATGACTATCGAGATCTTGCGGTTTCTTGACGCGCTCTTGTATTACCTTAATGTCATCAAGTCTTCATTTTGATACTAGCAGGTTGAAGGCTGTATCTTACTCTTTCACGGATATATTTTTCTTTTTACAAAAAAAAATTGAGAATCGTTCTGATAATTCTCTTTATCCTATAGGAATATGGTGCTGAATACCGTGCAGGTTTCTTAGTAAATACGGTGGCTAAAATTCAAGCGTATAAGTCACGCTTTAACAGGTGTGAAGTGTCGCTTAAACGTTCAAGAGTGTCGTTTATTTGACTGTGAATGTGAAAGTTTGTATACATTTGAATGTGTTAGTACGTTATACATAAGAGTGTTATTCTTCCTCACAGTGGGAACTCGTATCTCGTCGAGGAAAAGAAACTCACCGTTTGACATGGCCTCGCTCCTTCTGTAAGCGTTTATGTTCGATGATTTTACGGATAATTCCAATTCATGAACTGACAATTTTAAAAAATAGATAATTGTAGTGTATACGAATTCAAAACATAATTTTTCAGTGCTTTCAAGACAGTACAAGATTCTCGGTTTATGTACGAACTTTACGACTAAACCAGGACACACAGGAGCTTAGGGATTCAACATCGAAAACCATTGTGAGGAAACACCCCCCCCCCCCTCCCATTATTTTAATTTCTCCAGTCAAACAATATGGCGGTTCCCTCTCTTATTTTGATGTTTCTCCAGCATCACCACCACTGACAGTGTAAGAAATAAAAAAACGATACTGTTAAAATAAAATGAGTACTTACAAAATAAGGGATGTTTATATAGAAAGGGGGTGGGGGGACTACTGTCACAAGGTCGTATTTAAACTTACTTGAGAGTTCGACATTTTAATTCGAACATAAGCTAAATCCTTGAAAACTTTACCGATATTTATTAATGGTATGATCATATAAATATTGGTACAATTCAATTTTACAAAGTTCCGTTTTTTTTTTTTAATTAATAAAGATGGACATTATAAGATATGTTTGACAACGTAATAAACCGAAAACTATTGTCAAATTGAAATTCCACGAAATGCAGAAATATATATTTACATATTTTAGCAATAATTCAGCATTCCTAGACAACCCCGATAAACGTGGATATTTCAAAGTTAAGACGCTATATATATATAGTTCTGCGCCTTCTCCAAAGTTATCATAGTTGTCTGCGCATGCGCGTCAACATGTTTGAGTCATGACCTACGTGCCTGGTGAAAAAAGCGAGGGCGAAAAGGGATGAATGGAAACACAAATGTCATACAACCTTACTAATGCCACGAAATGCTATTTGACGTGTCATCTCAAAGACACGTTCATGCAATCCGTTTTCGTTTGCTGTACACTCGACAGTCGATATATTCAATCCTCTCGAAGTATCATATACACTTTAAATAAAAATTCAATACTTCGCCCGCCTTGCGTCAGGCGAAGTAATTTATCTTCTGACCTTTAAAAATAATGTTTTTAATTATATTTATATAGGGGCATTCACCATTTTTCAAAGAACTAATTTTTTAAAATGTTCCTACTCAATCGAAAGTCACGACAATTTTAAGAGAGGTTTTCAGCCCTTTGGCTCTGTGAACAGTATTCATATTTTTTACCATCGTATACATATCAATAGGTCTGTTTTTTAAATGAAGTAAATCAAACGGAGTAAAGCGAAAGATTTAATTTGATACCGTAAACATTGCAAACAGTCAATTTGTCGTCGATTTTACTTAAAAATTGTTTCTGCACATTTACAAATAAAAAATATAATGGATCATTTTTAAAAACTAATTTGTTTGAACGCATCAAACTACAGGATCATTTTGATCCATCGTTTGTTGTTATCGATCTATTTCCGGGCTGCCTGCATTAGAGTGCGCTATTAATCCGTTACGGTGAGTTTAGGAATGCAAGGACAATGTACTTCGAGAAACTTCAAGTTCCTTTGCGTTCCGAAAATTCCGGCGAAAGATTAATGACACCGGACAGATTTCATACCTGGTGCGTATATATACAGGGTGTCCATTAAGTCGCGGACCGGGCCAATAACCGAAGAAAAAAAAAGCAAAAATAACAGAAGCAGGTGAAAACGATTTTTCAAAAAATATATCTTTTGAGAGAGGTTACATCCCCCCACCCCCAAGGGGGCACGTGATGAAAATCTTAAATGGCAACATAGGTCGAGTAGGGGCTCATTTGAAAGGTCCTTTCGAGACAAATACAAAACACTAGTCATAGATGGCGCTGCGATCAATATTCGCGGAATCATTTGACTTTAAATACTTTTAATCTCGTAGCTCGAAAAAAGAAAGAAAAACAATCGAAAAATGCCGAAACACGAAACGATTTTTCAAAAAATCCAACTTTTGAGGGGCGTTATAAGTAACTTTTTGAAAAATCGTTTCACGTGTTTCGGATTAACAAATTTATCCGACCATCATAGTTATATACACTAAAAAGAATGTCGATTTAACTTCGCTAATCTGAAATTCTGATCGTCAATGATGTATCCGCGTTGACCCATATTCAATAGATTTCTTCAACGACTTCGCGGGAAGTTTGATTTATCTCACGCGCAAGTTATTTAAGAAAATGTTGTACGGAACATGTACACGTACAATTTGTCCGAGATCATTTTACATATCGAGATCATATCATAAATCGTGAAAATCCGAAATTTATCCACTCTATAATCCGAGTTAAACAGAATCGACTTTTCAATTCATTTCAATTTGCAAAACCAGTAAACCGTTGAATCTTGTAGTGTCAGAAAACCAGGTTCCTCCGTTTCATTCTGATATTTCAATTCGACTGGATCCGAAGTCAATTCGGCGCAATACCTTCTGAAACTGTCTCATTTCTTCATTCTTGTATATAAAAATACAATGTTAAAAAAATATATGATACCTATATAAGCACATTTCGTTTGTTTTCTAATTTATTTTAAATCCGTCACTTTTCATTAAAAATAAGAACTTTCAAAATTTGTTTCCCTTTGAAAATTTCTTTGTTATTAATTTCGCATTCACAACCCACATTTTAATGAAACGGTTATTTTGGGACTCAAATGTTTGGACTAAACAAATTTTTTATTCGTAAATTTGCATACAAATGCATTAAACATTTGTGGCTATAAAATATGAAATTAATATTTTTAAAACAAAATACATTTAATTAATTCCATCAAGTATGAATTTATTTCCGTCGTCGGTGTAAATGCTATATGCTTTCCTTTAAAGTTTGCAACTAATTGTAATTAATGTCAGTTTATTTGTCAAATTGGATAGAAATGTGCTAATTTGCTTCAGAATTTAATCCGTTTTAATAGTTTAACGAATTCAAAGTACGAATGCTGGGATTAAAATTTTTATTCCATTTTAATCCGATTACTGGGAGTTTACAACATGAATGATTTATCTATGTTCAATTACATTTCGCTCAACAGTTCAAACATTCGAAGATGACCAGTGATATTATATAATTGTTGTCAAAATTCAGGTTATGTTCACCCCTTTTATACATATGCGGAGACGGCAATTTTTTTAATGCGATTATCACTTTCTTTTCTCGTACGTATGAAAACATTTGAAATCGATTAATTTCGTGTGAAAATTGGGTAAATTTCTTTCGAAAGTGGAAATATACTGTTCCTTGAAAATTTTTGAATCCAAGCGCATAATCTCGTTTATTACTCTATGATCACCAGCGCCCTCCGTGACATAATCCCGCAAAACTTTCCAATCCGTCGCATTCCATATGTGTATTTTTGTATCATTCGTCCTTTTATAGGTTGGATTTCGCGTCGAATCCTGCGGCTTTTAGGTTAGATTTCGCAAATGTTTCAGGAACTGCTGAGTATGTACAATCCGTACATTCGATTCACTCACATTTAGCGTCAACACTAAATGTTCACTTGTTATGGGAGTATATACTCAGTGCAATCATTTTGTGACGATCGCTTATTATCTTGTATCCCGCGACAATCGAACTCGACAATTATATATAGTTGACTTAAATAAATTACGCATCAGATGTATATTCGTATAGTTTGTTCGTGCTCACAGAGTATACTAAACACAGTGCAAAAGAACCCCTTAAATACGTAACAAAAATTCAACACAGTTTTGACTACCGACCGAATTGTAAATCGCTTAAAGTTTCTGTCGTGTACCTTGCACATATCGAATCATGGAGAATGAAGAAATATAGAGTACATATTATACAAATCGACTGAATTCGATCCTTCGATCGATATATAATAATATATACACACATATAATAAAATACTCGAGTGTCAGGGTCGGTAAGGAAAACTGTATTCATATGTTTTATTAGAGAATGTTAAATATATTTATGGCTCTCTGTTATTTATACTCTATGGTTTGTTGCACATTATGAAGAATCAACAACTGCTCATATATAATTATTCACACGGAGTTTGTTTATTTTTTTCATTTTATTTGTCAATAAGTTTTGATTATATCGCGTATTATTGGCTCAATCTGTTGTGTCCAGTCTTAAAGAACTCACCCGCGATAATATTATTTGTTCGCAATAATAAAGTATATTTCGTATATAATTTTATAATTATATACTATAGTTTCTCTGGGTTTTAATGATATTATAGATATTACATACAGTTAATGCACAGAGTATAATAACATATATAGAACAACATGCGCGATTGCAGTTTTCTTTATGCCGACCTATATACATGCGACTGCCTTAATATATTTTATTACTCGAATATTTATATTATATCGATTATATCTAAGGACCAAATTCGTTTCATTTTTATAGTAGACATTTGTCACTCTGTATTTTTATAATCTGTGGCTATAATGACATTAAGTATATAATTTGATTTATAAACACCGACCGACCAAGAAGTAAATCTCAAATTTTCCTTCACTATCCAAAAATTGTCAAATTGTTAACAAATGCATGAAATGTGTTCGCAAACTCCGTTTTATGGCGTACGCGGTAGTGCATCTATATAGAAATATATAATCAACGCGCATATATATCCGACGAGAAGCAACACTGTAAAATGAAATCGTCGTTTGCGCGTCTATGCTTGAACTTAGAAATACGTGGAAAAAAAAAAGCCGAAATGCTTCACCGTGCCGGTTGGGACTTGCACGGGTATATAGTGTGCGAAAAGAAAAGAGTCGAAAAGAAAGGGAGTGAGAGCGAGGGACGCCGAACGGAAACAAAGACGCGTATCCAAGAGAGAGGAAAGAGAAGCTAGAAAGCGAGCGAACTTTGGCGTTGGGTGGAAGAGGGAAAGAGGCGACGACGAAGGTCCGGCGAAAGGGGATCGGGGAGAAAGAGAGTAAGAGAGAGAGTGAGAGAGAGAGAGAGAGAGAGATCCGATGTAGGAGGCATTGTACTCGGCTGCTCCGGACTTCGGCGCGGCGACCGTCGAGCGAAGCAGCCGTCATGCGTGTTCCAGGTGCTGCAGGCAGTCCCGTTCCCTCCGTCCCGCGCGTCGGAACTGTCGATTTCGAGTCTCGTTAGAATTCGCCTCTTCGTCGCTCTTGCGAAAACCGGGTTCGCCTCGTCTCGCACTTGCCCCCAGGTGTCTTGGCGTCGCGGGGGAGAGGCGCTGCTGCCGCCGTCGACGAGAAAGAAACGCTAATTCGAAAGCGCGAGGCCTGCGATGCGGCGACTTTTCGGGTTTTTCGTTACCCACGAATAAAAGAGGACAGAACACACACGTATATATATACATAGGCAATTTTGGCTTGGACGAGGTCACGTACGGTGCGGACTCACCTGTCGCTGGCGAGAGGAAAAGGGGGCATCTTCTTTCTTTCTTCTTCCGGAGTGTAGTACAGGCTCGCGAGTGTGTCATGATCATGAAGGAGCTCTGGGGAAAGGAAGAAGGGCGACGCGAGATGCCGTCGGTGACGCGCTTCCCCGGGCTAGTTTTGTTCGTTCAGGAGGACCAGGACAAGCAGCCCGACAAGACGGAGCCGAAAACCATCTCCGACTACGAAAAAACCAAGTAAGGGCACTCACGGATTATTGTTAAAAAAAGAAACGAGAAAAAACAACGGGATTTCTCGAAGCATTCGGTAGAATGCCCTTCGACGTGCATGGTTCTTGACGTATTCGGGGGCCTTCTCGTGCTCCAGTTTTCAGGTCCATCCATTCGGCGAATGTTTTCAATCGATTATTTAAATGCTGGTCCCGCAATGGGTGTCCGTGTAATATAGTGTGAAAACGAAGTCGCGACATTATTTCTTGGCCGGACGATTACCTATATACACGGTGCACAGTGGTTGTAAAAACAAGTGACGAATGAAGATTGTCGAACCAAAGTCATTGGAAATCCTTTGTATGCGGGGTGACGTTGGTTTTCGTGGGCCAATTGCGACCTTAAAAATGCCTTCTTTTCGCGAGTTTTTTTGAAAATTTAGGAGTTGCTTTGAGCTGTGTTTACATTAGTGGACGTTGGTTTTGTTATCTTCTAATCCGAGTGCGTCGGTAAGGTCGCTTCCTAACCTCAAAAGTGTAAATTGGAATGTATCAGTTTTTGTTTTTGTTTAATTTTGGTTATATCCACGAAGTTTTGCACGTTTTATATTATACGAAGACGAAAGTTATTAAAGCGTAGGTTCCAAAGTGGAAGAGTTACCGACCTAACCTCGAAACAATAAAAATAAAATGATTAAAACCTTTTTTTTCAATTTGGGCTATGGAGGGGTTATTCTGCATAACACGTGCAATTATCAAACAAATTCCAGCAAAAAGCATACAAAATTAAATAAGAACTTTTGCAAACAAGTTATTTTTAAGGTTGATAGGGAACCAACAATTTATATCTAAAAATTTTCACGTAATTTGACATGATTTTCGCTGGAATTTTGGTGGGGAATTTCATGCATTATGTGTAATCACAATTACAGAGACGAAATGTTAAAAAAAAAAAAAACGTTTGAATAATCATTTATATACTTTGCTTGTTTCGAGGTTACGTCGAGAATAAATCAGTAAAATCATAGCCCAGTAATCGGAAATGCATTGAAAGGTTAAAAGAACGAATTAAAATGGATTCAAATGGATTGAAATTGATTCATTTTCTATTAAAACACGAAAATTCACATTTTTAGGTTAGTTTGCACCCTCGGTAGGTAATGTCACTTTCTGATTTAAAGTTGATGGGGGTTCTAAAGTAGAACAGTTACGGACCTAACCTCAAAATAGGAAAAGTCTAAATAAAAAATGATTGCAACGCTTTATCAAAATTAGAGCGCTGGAAGGGTGATCTTACATAACATATATGTATAATACCTCAACAAAATCCCAGTGAAAATTATGTATAATTGAGTGCAAACTTTTGGAAACAAATTATTGGCAAGTTCTCAATTTATTTTAAACGATTTTTACTCGAATTTTGTTGGGGATTGTATATGCTACGTAGAATCACCCTTTCAGAACCCGAATTGTGAAAAAAACTCGATCATTTTATATTTATACTTTTATATTGTTGCTCGGTCGGTAACTGTTTTACTTTAGGGCCTTCTTAAGGGGGTTCTAAAGTAGATCAGTTACCGACCTTAAGAGGGTTCTAAAGTAGAACAGTTACCGACCTAACCTAAAAACAGGAAAAGTATAAATAAAAAAATGATGGAAACGATTTATCAAAATTTGGGCCTTAAGAGGGTTCTAAAGTAGAACAGTTACCGACTGAGCTTTGCAATAATAAAAGTATGAATAACAAATGATTGAAACTTTTTTTTTTAATTTGGACTCTGGAAGGGTGATTCTACATAACATATACAATCACCAAAAAAATTACAGCAGATATCATTCAAAATTAAATGAGAACTTTTGGAAACAAATTATTTTTCCATACCTCAATTAAAAAAAAAAAAGTTTAAATCCTTGTTTATCCTGTTTTAAGGTTAGGTCAGTAAGTGTTCTACTTTAGAACCCCCTCTGGCTTGTAAACCGTCGATGATAAAGAAATCTAATTAAATTTGCATCTCTAACTAAATAAAAGAAAATTCGCAGAAATAAATGTAATAATGATTGAAACGCTTATCCAAGTAATAATGGAAGATTGTATGTAAATATGCTGGGGGTGGCTATTGATAAAATATTGTCGTTTTCTTCGGTTTTGGTGTTTATCCAACTTATATTTGTGAGAAAATACGATAAAATATTTTGTTTGAAAATCTTCGAATTTTCGGTTGATGTAACCGGTGGAAACTTCCGACTCATTTGCATTCACTCGTTAAAGAGTAAATGGAAACGCATTTTGTTTTGGTAGATTTCTAAATAAATAAAATTGCCAGTATTGAGCAGCAAGAAATCGCTGACTTCTCTCAATGCAGCCGGTTCCTTTCATTACTGCCATTCGAGCACATGTGCAGTCTATACAAAATCAGTGTTACTATTCTTTGAATTATCGGCACGCTTTCCAAGAAACGTGTCTCGGATATCGACCGCTGTGGTGCACAATGTTGGCCCTGTTATGTCGGAATCGTCTGTCCTAGGCATTTCTGCTGCAGATGTACACGTGACTTTTGTGCGATAACAGTATAAATAAAAGTTGATGTATTCGTAATACACACTTCAAGTTTCTGTAAAAAAATTATATAAGAAAAAAAACTATTTTTTAAAATTGATAGCATATTACATAATACAATATATAATTAATCGCAATTTTCACTTATTGAATATAGTAGTAATTAAAAAATACACAAAATAAACGAAAAATTTTCTTTAGATGAAGAAGACCCACAAGAGGTCGAAATATATAGAGAGAGAAATGTATATGTACATTATATTTTAACGTATAATGCGAAAATTCTGAAACAACACCCTGCTCTGACCAACAACAAAACGAAGAAAGGAAAAACAAGATAGTATATTGCGTGCGGTCGACAGAATCTGATTGACACAAGGTGAACACCGAATTCTTGACATCGAAATTCACAGATCACTATGGTGCGCAATACACTATGCGATATATTGATGGGCGATAGGCTGAAAAAATGTGATACAACTTGAAGTTACCTCTTCATTCTTAAAAATAGTTTCCGGAGGTACGCTATGATCCCCGATTACATCCGGCGACTCTCGATTCTCAGATGTCACTTGAGGTTCTCTGTGGTAAATCCTATTTGCTTCCCGCATTAAAAATCTTACCTGCCAAAACCGGCTTACGCCCTATCGATATTATGTATATATATACAGAGTGTCCCAAAAGTATGGACACACCTAAATATCTCGAAAAATAAGGGCGGTCGTAAAAAACAAATTTTTTAAATACACAATAAAGGTCAAAGGGGTTTAACGTAACAAGAAAATGCTATAACCTTCGGATAATCTTGAAAATAAACTTCAAGGTCAAGATTTTCAAGATGCTGTTGAAGTTCGCAACGTTGGAGTCCAACGAAAATTATAAAAAAAATATTTAAAAAATATCTTTTTTCATTCAAATTGGGTTCTTTGTGCATAAAAAATAAACAAATAACATATATTTTTTATACTTTTCGTTGGACTCCAACGTTGCGAACTTCAACAACATTTTTCAAGGTCGTTGGCTCCCAAACCTTACATTTATTCGCCCATAAATCATGTGAAAGAAATTAAAAAAAAACAGCTTCTGGACGATTTTTTAACATTTGATCTCCGTTTAACTTTCTAAAGGTCACATTCTTATAAATTAAAAACGATCGTTTTGGAAGACAAATTTGCCGGTCTTTCAGAATCCGATGCCAAAAAAAATACAGGATTCCTATTTAGAAAAATTACGTTGACCGTCAAATTGAAGGCCAAGCTCAAGGTCAAATTCGAGGTCACCTTCAGATTGACGTTTTGATTTCCTAAAACTTTTGTATTCAAAGTTTATTTCCTAGCGCCCCCTTATTTTCAGAAATGATCAGGTGTTTCCGTGCTTTTGCGACACCCTGTATATCCGTTGTGCTATAGCATTCAACCGCCTACTGAAATAATAATAATAATAATAATACCAATTAAGATCGAATAAAATGCATGTACTTATATTCGTTATTCATTTTATTTATTTATTTGTATTATCTTCATTTTATCTTCGAATATAATTTTATATTTATAAAATATTTGTAGAAATAAAAAAAATATTTATTACAAAAACGGACTGCATTCACGCACTAATTGTGAATTAATTCATCATTATTTAGTCTATTACTGCTACCAGTACAACCTTAATCTGCTCCAGTATTATTACAGAAATGTCAAACGATAGAACTTTCGAATAAATTGATTTATAATTAAATCTTGCCTCTGCGAATAATGTCCTACTCGTTTAAAACATCGATTAAAGGAACAAAAAAGTTCTTACTTTAAAAAAGACTTTAAAAGATCATTTAAATATCGTTATCGATAAAAATAAAAATGTGATATTTGTTTAACTTGAAAATGGAAAGATGTAATTTTTAAATTGTCTAATCATGTATTTTTCTATTATTTATATATACCTATAAGCAGAGCGGCAAATGAAAAGTAAATCGTGGCGATCGTTTGTCGATTTCAAGGCTGAGATTCCAATCGGTAAAAGTCCCGAGATGCGGCGAACCGCCTATCGTGTGTGTCTCTTATCTTACCCTTGGATCAAGGATCTGTACTATTTTGAACTCTATATGTGTATCAAATATACGACGTCGATGCCTTTTTCTTTATACATGTTTTTTATAAGAAAAGAGATATTCTTAAAGTTGAACAATATTTTAATTGAAGTTGAAATGAAGTTATATAGAAATTGACTTGAAGTTGAATGGAAATTGACTTGAAGTTGAATAGAAGTCGAATTCAAGTTTATTTTGTAAAAACAGTCACCTTATTATTAAGATTATCTTTTTTTCGCCGCAACGCTTGGAAATGTCGCAAATCTTTACAGGTTATGTTACGCATGCTCAATATTCTTTAATTTGAAAAGGCATATTTCAAATTCTCGCAAAATAACTTTCGATTAACAAAGTATACATAAATATATATACATTTTCGGCTAAAACTGAAATATTAAGTTTTAAATCAAATGTTATTATTCGAAATTACGAATGACAATCGAAGAACGATGCGGAGTTTACCCTGTACACAGTGTTGCCGGACGTATCTTCGGTACCGAGTGAATCAAATCCAAACTATAATTTGTATACTGTTTTCACTAGTACTAATAAAAGATGGGTTTTGTCGATGTTTTGATGTATGCTGAACATATCAAGATGAAATTGCAAATTTAAATGAACAATTTCCAATTTTATTAATCAAAGTACTAGATCCAATAGTCTGAGGTAAAAAAGTCGACATGTGCATAAAAAAATGTTGATATTCACAATAAGATGCCAAGGAATGACCTCGGTCATATTTAATATTGTTCATTGTCATAAATTTACTTTTATCTTATGTCATATAGACAAATAAAATAATGCAATTATTATATATAGTATAATAGTATATATAGTTATATATAGTTGTAAACAAAAAATTCTTGCATACTCATTGACACAATTCATAGATTCTTCAATTGATAAAAAAAGGGATTCCCCCGCGGTTTTTATTTCGCTGGTGGAAGTTACCGCGTTTTTCACACAATTTTTCATCTTTCATTCACATGCCATATAATCTATAATGCTTTGAAAAGTTTGTATCGTTCCTGATGAAGGTTCACACGAAGCTGAAACGTTGAAATATACATTATTTAAATAATCGATCAATTTATAGATCATATATCACCAAATGAAGCCTGACAAAACAAAGAAAGAAAGAAAATACTATCAAAAGACTGTAATACAAATTTTATATAAATGTATTATTTTGGATTTAATGTATATATAAAAGTGGCAAATCTATCTTTGCGAGGGATTCAGAGCACCACTCTCAATTGATTTATTATTCAATTCATTACTTGCAATCACTATGTTTACATTACTTTTACACGCACGTTCATAAAAATTCCACAATTCTTTCTCCTCTTGTCTTTATCATCAACATACCTTTATCATTTTCGCATTTCGATGCCTAACGTCCATACTAAAATTCATTTAGAAAGTTGCCAGCATGCGAGGAGATGATGATGATTCATTCGAAAGGTTTTAGTCGTCTTCCTGTCTACAATTTCTCGCACCAGACGGAATAATAAGCGCGCTCTTATACACGTGCGAGAATTGCAAAGCATAGCCGCAAGTTTCTAAAGCGAGGCGTCTCTTTTGTTCTTAACCACACTGTGCGAGAGGAGTTGCATATATAGGGAACGATATGATACGATGCAACGCGGTTTATTTAAGGAGGCGCAAATGTACACTTCCGGAACGTTCCAGCACTTATATATATATATATGCGAGCATGACAGTGTAAAACGTAAAGTACTCAAAAACATAGCATCGTTTTAGAACCAGCTACATGAAATGAAAATTTTTTATTTACGATGCGATGTGGCGCTTTCATTCCTGACATAGTAGGGCTCTTGTACCGGATCGTGCTTTGATAATCCGCATAAACCTGGATATACTACTATCATCAAAGGAGTGAAGCAATGGGTGTCTGCGTGTTAGTATCATATAGTCTCCGTTTCGGTCGTTCAAAAGTGCACGATTAATCAAAAGATTCGCGTTGATACGCTCTTTTTTTTTACTAACTAAAACCATTATTAATTTTGACACAATTTACATGTTTATTTCAATCGTCTATCCCTATTATTATGATCAGTGTGATGTCTCCACGTGTTACCAAAGTATTTATATTGGTCAGGCTGTAAAACGGCATCAAAACTGCAACTCGAAATTTTACCTTCATCCGACCTTGCCATGACCTTGTTGAAAATATCATATAGATATCGTTTTGAACGTAAAATTTTCCGCTCTTTTCAAATCTGAGATCAAAAGTAGGGGTTCCCATTAAAAAAAAATTAACTTGACCTTGAAATAACCTTCAAGGTCGTAGTCAAGGTCAAATCAAGATCGCCATTGAATAGCCCGGGAAAAATCCTGATACTTTTGTCAGAAACATTTTTTTCTAAAACGCGTAATTTTCGAAATAATTGGGTGGTGTGTTTAAAATGGGACACACTGTATATATCTGCATGTGTGTATATGATGCCATTTCTCGCTGTATGACCGTAACGTGCATGAATTGGGACTTAACGTGCCCAATTCCATATAATCGAATACGACCTATATTTATTTGTACAAATGCCACGGATTGTAGGCCGGACGTAAATCCATACCACTTGCGCTTTATATATATACTGAAACATATCTGTCATTGGGATATAGAGCTGGAGAAACGTATATATGCGTAACACCACGTGTTTTGACAGTTTATGCTTTATAGTTCGTGCTTCATATTATGCTTGTATTTGATATTAAAAAATAAACATATTTTATGCTCGTAATATATATACGCCATAACTTTGTACGTGCAGGTGTACCTATATATACATGAGTATATACAGAATATCTGCTAAATCTGTTACAAAATAGTTAAGGTGGTTCCCTTCAAAACAACATTTCTTTACAACATAATGAAAAAAATATATGTCGTTTATTAAAAATCAAAGAATATTGTGGTATTTTTTAAAACTCCTATTGCCGACTTAGTTT